>JAUZND010076979.1:0-16439 GCA_034780555.1 Coelogynopora nodosa | reverse complement strand
ACAGATTAGCACTGTTAGGATAACATGCACAGATTAGCACTGTTAGGATAACATGCACAGATTAGCACTGTTAGGATAACATGCACAGATTAGCACTGTTAGGATGGCATGCACACGTTAGCTATGTTAGGATGGCATGCACACATTAGCATGCACACCTTAACTGTAGAACCAAAATGTTACTTTTTTGTAATAAAAAACTGACACTGCTAATTAATGTAAAAATAAATGATGACAAAATAATAATTGTTGCTCAACGTGCCTATATTATGGTCTTTTGACACACTATATTTTGTATTTTAATTGCATTTTTTTGATAAATATTATTCATTTTTCGGATTATTCAATATTCGTGTTGATTTTTGTATTTTCCTTTGAAAAATGATCATGTCGGTTGTACTGTTGGTTGTTATCTAATGTATGTAAAAAAATTCCAGCATCGACTTTGGGGCCTTATATGTAAAATCTGTTTAAATTAATCAAAATAAAACGAATGTATATTGTTCAAATTTTGCAACGCGTGCAAACTTTTATTAATTGCTTTAGTTTTTTTAGGTTCGCTAATTATGTAATATTCAATGTAATTTCAAATTATAATTTCAATTGATTTGTAAAACATAAAAGTTAGAATGAGGATAGATACACAAATATAATAAAAACAAAATGATTTCACCCTAAAGAAATACAATGTATAGTCGCACATAAAATCGTCTCTAAAAAGTTTTACGGCATTAATTTTGAAGCTTTATCAAATTAATTTGATAAGGAAGAAATTGGGAGGGATGCAAGAAAATGTATAAGTTTTATCAACAAATTCATGTTACAAGAGTCATTTTTAAAAGGAAGCCTCTTTTGTTTGTAAAGAAAGTAACTGTTATGTATACAGCATTTAAGTATTTTCGATTCTATCAGTATACAAAATTCTAAGGACGCTTTATGGTCTGAGTAGAGTAGCCTTATATGAAACAAGTGTAACATGTTTATAAAGCTAATACTGTGAGTCTTGTAAACTTTATTTCAGTAAAATATGTTTTAAAATGCAACAATAGGCCTACTCCATAATTATAAGGGTGATATTAGGTCATAGGAGCGCCACCTTCTAAATTATTGGGGCATGTCCCCAGCCCGATATGCGGCGTCGTCCTTATTCTGCGAAAGAACATCTCATACTCAAACTAAATAAGTTATTTCATTACTTCCTCTAACACAACATAACATAGTCAAGTGTTTGACCAAAAGTATTTCTAGGTAATAAATTGTTTCAAAGTTTTGAGCTGCAAAACAAACCAATTCGACCACGCATCTATTGCCCGATTAGTTATTTATACTCTTTTTGAAGGAGGTATCCACTTTGAATATTTTTTTCAAACTACTATGTCTGTCAAGTTGAAAAGTGCGGTTAAGTTGCACTGTGCAAAGTATGGAAACGAAAACAAAATCAGCGATGAAGATAACTTTATACAGATTTTGGATTAAACAAATTTCCACTGTCTGAACAGATAGGTATTATACCGTACGAGTTCCAAATTCATAACGCTCTAAGCCCTATGTGTTTACCATGATAACTCAGTTAACCAAGCCAGGAACTACTCCTACAGTGGAATAGATTGGCAAATGTATAATTTCGATTCCTTACAAACAAATCTATTCAAAACCCTGACCGACACAATTACTATTTATCAAGGCTTATTTATGAATGCCCCAGAAGACGCAGTATAGAACTAAAATAAAAACTCCACAAAATAGAGACGACAGTCCCTGTTGTGCATCAAGACACAAATTGTATCAATTACAGGACAGACATTGTTTGTAATATTTGTGAACAACGTGCAGTGTGCCACTACAGTAACTTATGCTTATAGGTTGAAGTCATTTGGTTGAATTTGTTTAATTTTGTCTTAATTTGTACGTGCTTTTAATTTTTATCCTGATTTTAATGTTTTACAAATCAATTGACTAAATTTGTAATATATACTATAGATAATACAAATATTTGTTAATTAAATATTTAAAGTCTACTTGCATTCTTACAAAGGTTGTTTTGTGAATATGCTGAATATGTTTTAATATTAATTACACCATATATAAAACAATATGATAATACAAAATAATAATATAATTTTGGTTAATTTAAATTAATTAATTTTATAAACCACCTTATTATTTATTATTTTTTGATTACTTAAAGTATTCAGAAACAAAATTACTCGATTACATGTAATGTTTAAAATATGAATGTTATATTTAATTAATTATATATATATATATGAAATATTATTTCAATTATATTTGACAATTGTACAATTTTTTATGAATAAGTTATATAAGCTTTATTATCAACTAGTATAATGTATATAATACGTCAGAAATGGATGACTTTCGGTTTCCTTATTTAGCTCAGTGATATAATAGTACAAAGAAAGGTTTCAATAGGTATAGCTATATCAACATGAACATTAAAAAAAACCTGTGTATTCTAACTTCACCGTCGAGAAATATTTTTCTGAACGTTTTGGTTCAGATCACAAAATCTTGTCCAGGATTTTATCTGTTTTAACCATTATTACATTACGTTTAAAATGTTAAGTAGTTTTGTGGGTACAATATCGCATTAATATTATTTTCGTCATTCATTTTGTTCTAATTAAAAAATGTAATCCAAGAAATACCCAAAATCAAAAGGTCTAATTATTTCTAAATATTACTTTTAGCAAATAAATTTGCCGATAATAAGGTATATGGGTTTGACTGATTATAAAATATTGACAATGGTAAAATCAACAATATTTTTTTTCTTTTTCTTATTTATTAAAGTTATACTAAATTAATTTACCAATAACTTGAGCTTTCCTAATAAAACATAAATATTTTAATACCACGATAAAAATGTATTATTCATAAAAATAACGTTGCCAAACTATAATGAGTAACGATTATATGCTATACATACATTTCACATTTGGAAATGAGCGAAGTTCCTAAATATGACAAGAAGGTTAAATCAATATTAACAGTTTTGATAAGCCGGGTATATTTTCTTCCTTGATAGCAGATCTAAGTCGTAAAATGAACGTTGGTTGCATTTGAGTCATGAACAATATGTGTCCTTACAAGTAACAAAATTACAAAAGAGGTCGAGTCAATAACAATCACAACGAATAATGTCTTCAATCCTTTGGGATGTTTTGATGATTTTAACAACTCCTTTGCTGAAAAAATATTTTGTTTAGGTTTCTTATTCCATAATAAAAATGACACGAATCACAAAAAGACTTCACAATTTCGACTATACCTTATTATTAAAAGAATCACATAAGAAGAATCACTTTGTCCATGAGTCAGACCATTTTTAGACCTAACCTCTAGAAAGTAAGATTACCATACATCATTTCAACCATCATAATCTGTGTAGCCTACGTACCGAAAATATATAACAACAAGGAAACCACCATGGCCTAAAGGAGTAATGACGTCACAAACGGCGTCAGTATAAGGACGTAATAAACTTACATTTATTACAGAGATATTATAGTAATATCTGTCAAACCTTACCATTTAAAAAATTGAATTCCAATATATTAGTAAGATTAGGATAAATGTTAAATTTGTTGGTTAGATCTTATTAAAATATAAACATCTGGCATTTCTTACCCATATCTCAGTGGTATGCTAATAAGATCCTAGTAAGAAATCCTATAGTCATAATTCCCCCCGTAACCAAAAAATACAAGTTTTAATTCACACCGTAACCCTATATTTAATTTCAATAATAACAAGTCTAGTGACTTTGTAGGCCTATAGTTATTTATTTGAATTAATAGTAAATTAATTAAAGCAATTAAAATTAAATTAGCACACAAAAGCTATTGATAACTGCATGCATACAACATGTTAACAGTTATTTTTAATCAATATATGTATATATAATATGGCAATTTCTTGAAAGTAATTTAAAATGTTGAACTGAATAACATACTTTATATTATTATAACAATAACTTTTTTAACGATATTCATAGATTTTACTTAGTTAATAATAATCCCGAGTTAACTTTATGAGGCATAACTAAACTTCGCAGGAAATAAAATTGAAAATCGTAATGTATGTTGTATATTATATATATAGAAAATAACATGAAATAATGAAATAATGGATTTGAAATAGAAGGTAACATAGTAGATAAAGTTTATTAATTATTCTGTTTACAAAACAATTTATTTTCTAAAAATTAAGAATACATAAAATCCGGTTAAAATATGAGAACAAAACTTTTAATGCACTATAAATAGGTTTATAGTGATTAATGTGACGAAGACAAAAAGCATTTTATATTCTTGATAAGGTTTATATATATAGTTGTACAAAACAATGAAACAAATTAAAAATATATATTCATGAAATTAAATAAATTGTATAAATTTGTTATGAAGAAAAACAATTGTTTCACATTATAAAATACCAATTTGGGAATTTAAAAAATTCGAAACTATATTTTAATATTGTTAAGTCCGTATATTTTTTCAAGATTTTGAACTTACCTGAACTTTGAAGAACCTAAATATACAATTATTATTAAAGAATTAAAAAAATGAAGTTGGAGCAGTCTCAAAATCTATAACCATATAGGCCAGTTTACAAACCGGGTCTATACTAATTTGGTCTTACCCTACAAATTTAGAACCCATAAATGCAGAAATTGCGGGCATTGTCGCAGTTGCGGACATGGATTTCTGTTCAAGGTAAACACCAAGAACTCTGCTGCAGCAAAAGAAGGTGAGGATGGAATATGCATGGATCAATCTGGCAATCATGAATATGAAATCCTTCTGTGGTGACAGTGCAATGAGAAAGTAGGTTGGCAGAAAACTCATCCAAATACTCAGATTGATACAAGCACACACAAACAGGCAGAATGACTCTTTGAAGTTATCCGGTAGTTTTCTGGTGAGAAAAGCGAGCACTAGCGTTCCTCCAAGAATTAGCAGGTTGTAAATATTTGGTGCTAGAAAGTGGACCCATGACTGTAAGCAGACGCGATAAACCATTGGAGAGTTCTTATCGGGCATAAAGATAGAGTCTGATGGTGACTTTTCCGCAAGATTTATGATCGTGATGATCAATACCTGAAAATATAATATTACTTAACAGTAATGTAAATGTGTATAAATGTATAACTAAAACTTAACGTAACTCAAAAATCCCATAGCAGTATTATTGAAACGCAAGATAAGGTAATTTTGCAACTATAAATAATTGGTTCATCCTATTCAAATACAATATAAAATCGTAATTGATTAACGACAATTAAGTACATAGAACGTAATATATTGAGAGAAGTAATAATTTTATGATCTATATAGATTTGTAAATTTCTACATATTGTAATAGTCACCATTTAATATTCAATTAATAAGTGTATCTTACACTTTGACGTAGAAATAATATATTTCGTTAATATTGTCATATTACTTCTAGTTGTCTTTTTCGTGAGAGTTGGCGCTGTATAAATATGTATAGTCTTATTCTAGAAAATCAAAAATTAGAATAATTGTGGTTCTTGTCAGGTACTCTCAGTATATGTTTATGGGATAACAGTTAGTTTAGTCAGTTTGGTTGGATATAAATATGTCGTTTTTAAATTTAAAGAATATGAAGACGTATTGATATATTTAGCACAACATTAAAAAGTAAGTAATAGCGTGAGGAAATTACAGTTTAACGTGATCTGAGTGTTCTGACATGAATTGATTGAATTTTTAAATATCGTTATCTTTTGGCACGTATTTTTATTAATAAATAATAAAACCTATATAAAAATGAAATATTGAAAAATGAAATTTTCATGAATAATAACATATTTACAGACCTGAAATGTTATAATAAATCCAATTTGCAAAAATTGAGCAGAATCAGTCATATATTTTAGAGACGAAATCATCCGTTCACTCGCTTTGAAAATGCGGTAAATTTTCAGAGACTTAATGAACAGAGTCGCATAAACCATGGTTGGAATAAGACTGGCGATAACTGAAATGGAGATGCATCTTGCCGGACCAGGAACTCCAAAAAATAGAAAAACAGAACTGAATTCTAATAAAGTACACACAGAAAGAAGTAGTGTCAATAAAAAGCACGATGCTTTAACAATTCGCTCTTGACTATGTCTACAAAGAAATACAATAACAACTATGTTGAATAGAATTGAAACACTAGATATTGCAGAGAATGTTATACCTGAACTATTCGACAAATGGTTGAAATTGTGTTCGAGAGAGATGCAAGATTCAAAATTGATTTGTTCCGGCCAGAATAGCGGTGGACAGACTTCACAACTTGTTCTGTTTTCAACAATGATTTCGTTTGATGAACATGCTTTACACCTCCAACAGCACAACTCTTTTTCAAACAACGGAATCTTATTTCCCTTACATGGATAACTACAAATTGAGATTGGAACCGAAAAGTTGGTATGACTATTCCAAACAAGTTTAGAATCTTTTATTTGTAGTACATCATTTTGTATATCATAGTGTCCAACAATTCGTTGAATATACTTTTTACCGTTAGGTTTTTGCATCTGTTTGATTTCTATAAATCTCTGACCATCTCCATGTTTTGAAAATGAAATGACTTCTTTATTTGTATTTGTTGATTGTACTGAAACATTGAAAAAGGCATTGTATAGATCAGGTCCATTAACACATGAAGTAAGAATAGATTTGTTTGTAAAACCATTTGGACAGTTTTTAATAATCAATTCATGCAAAGCTTGACCAAAAACATTGACGGCATCAACTTTCATCGAAACAGTAAAATTAGGAACATAGCGACCAGATTGTTTGATTGTTTTATTTCTATGGAAACTACATGTAGTATTATACTTACACCTGAAAAAATTTTCAATTATAGGAATTTTTAAGAAACCCGGTAAATCAACTAGTTTATTTGATGAAAATTCTTCTTGAAATCCTTTCACACTAGAAGTTGAAAATAGCGTGTAAAATGATAATTTTGTAAAATACTTGAAACCGTTTCCTGAAATAAAATTGCCATAAAACAGGTATGTAAATCGTCTAGTCTTTTTTGATTTAATGTATTTCAAAATCTCCCTTGTTACAGAATAATCAGCATACAAAGCTATTACAGTAATATTTTTGTAGCGAATTACTCTGTCGGCTAAATCATGAATTCTTTTCAGATCAGAATTGCGAGCCACACCTTTTACAATTGGTGCGCAAATCTTTAGTTCATGCTGTAGATCCGAAAACCCTTCATAAAATTGAGATCCAATCGGTGTGTTATAGTGAACTATGGCCACGTATCGCCATTCGAAATAGCCCATAATACGTGCAAACATCCGTCCGATGTGCCGGATGTTCGGTAATAAACTGGCAAAATAAGGATATTCAGTTTTATCGCTAAGATTAGCATCAACTGCATTTGGTGAAACCAAAGGTATTTTATAAAGCTGTAAAAATTTCGACAAGGTCGCCGCAATGTTGCTACGAAAACCTCCAATTACTCCAATAATCTTTGTTTGGCGTGGTGATAAAATTTTAATCTTGGTCTTCCAGAATGGCCGAATACCTTGAACAGCGCTAGCGAGTGATTGTGTATCTTTCATGCATGTGTCGAAGAAAGCGTAGCCTAAGGTAATGTTTGGTAAAATATCACTACGTCGGTTAATTTGATTTATAGCCCATTCTATACTTTGTTCGAGTTGAAAATATGTTCGAGATATCTTTGAAGAGCAGTGTTTTGTTTTAGAATACCTTCTTACAGGCGTAAATATTCCAAAGTTTAGATCGCCACTAAGATAAAATGCAGTTAAGAGTGGACAAGACAGAATCAAAAACAAAGGGAGGAGCGACATTTTTTGGTATCTTGAATTCTAGAATTGACAGTTTGTTTCAAATGTTATGTTTGCGAAATATAGTTTTGTGTTTAGTTCTGCGTTCTGACACGATTCAGAAACTGGAAATTGTGTGTTTATATAAGTCAAGCAAAAACAATTCGCGATATTTTTATTTGTTTTTTATATTGCTGAATCACTTAACTCCTGTCATTTTAAAACAAATAGATAGACAGAATATTTCAATTGTGAAAATAAAGAATAGCAACAGTAAAAATAGAAAATAGTAATAAAAAAATTGTTCGTCGAAAAATTTACAGAATAAAAATACTTTACTTCTAGAATTGAAAAATAGTTATGAATATAACAGGTAATCTTTTCAAAACAAATTTTAATTTATTACTTTTTGAAATAATTTTTTTAGAAATTAGTAATTAAATTTCGTTGATAACATACAAATATAATTAAATTTTATTATTGTAGGAATTAAACTATATAATATTGTATTATTAATTATTACCATATTTATAAAAAAACTTATCGCGAAATTTTCAACTTTAAAATTTAAACTTTAATCTAATAGTTAGCCTGGCCTAATGAATGAATACTCGTATTCTCGGATAGTTTCTTAAATAATTATATTATATAATAAAGCATTAAATCAAATTACAAACAAAATTATTATTTATAATATATTGCTTAAAAAAGCAAACAATATTATTAGTATTGTATGAAAAATAGGTTGTATCTATAAATTAAAATTCACAATGAAACAAATTTTAAAGTAAAGATATCTTTATTTCGCGTCTCTTTTAATAATAAAACAATTACTATAGTTCTTTCGTATCATTATGGTATTATTAAAAATAGTCATACTTATATCCATTTTTTGAAAGAATACTTTTTACAAATGATAAAAAAATAATGTCAAAATTCGAATATAATCATTAAAATTAGTTTTTTGTTTTTTATCGATATTGATTCTCATTTGATAAAAAGCTTATCGATTAAATATATGTGACATCAGCATGATAATAAATATATAAATATATATATATCTGTTTTGTTGATAATTTGAATGGTTGAGATGCAGAGATATATATTATAAGTTATATTTAATACAGTAAAACGTTTAGCTTTTTCTGTCAACTAAAAATTTAAAAAAGTATTTAAGAATTTATTTCATCACTGCTATGTTATTACCAAACACAAATTTATTTTTATAAATTCTTGAACATTTTTATTAAATTGATTAGAATGAATCTCATTTTTAATGTAAAAATTTATACTACTGTAAGTAATAGTGTTTCTTATTTATAATTATTATTTTCATTTAAAATTTATGAAAGCTGTATAAAATTTATTAATTATCATTTTACATACTTTAACTATTAAATTTATATATCAGTCAATACGATTATTACTATATAATTAAAACTTATGTTAATTTTAAAACTATATTTAATATTTAGGTTTTTTTGAAAGGTTAACTAGATGTAATATTAAAGTAAATTATGGAAATTAATCGAGTTATAACGACAAATCAAACTTTTATCCTAAAATAAATTCATTTTATATATTTATAGATGTTTCGTGGATTTTAAACTATTTAATGCTATTATTTATATATATATTGTGATTATTAAAAGATTTAATAAAGTTTTAAGTAAAGCAATCCAGTTTTAAAAATTTTCGTTTTTAGTAAACACAGCTATTACGTACTTTTTAATTTATTAGCATGACATTTTTTTTATTATTATAAGTTATTGTCCACAATAGCTCATTACATTTAAATTAAAACATTAAAAGTTTTAAATTACTAATAAGTAATCAAACAAACGCACGAAAAATTATTTACATAAAATATAAATGACTAATGTATACAATTTCAGATTGAGTCTTTTTTATAAAATTGTTTTTCGATATTTGTTTTCACACATAATTCATACATAATTATAAATTGTAGCACCATTTTAAAATAGACCGTTTTATAAAGTTGACGATAGCTACAATTAATTTATTAATTTTATATAAATTATCGAATTATTATACAGTTTAATCCTGGCCTTCACAGTCCTTGTAATTTTCTATATATATACATCGTAGTCCTTGGAGGTCTCAGGGGTCTATTGACAAATTTAGATGCAATTTGGTGGACACCCCTTTAGAAATCATATTTAGTATTGACCAATTTAGATGCAATTTGGTACACGGGTACCTTTTCTCCATTTAAAAAATATGATGATTTTTTATTAAAAAATATATTTTATTATCGATTTTTTCGTGATGATGTCATAAAAGGTAAATTTTGAACTATATAAAAAATTTTTAGTAAAACTTTGTTTGTCACACAAACAAGTGATACATTTTTTAAGGTTATTGTTCAAAGTGTTTAGGTCTTTTGATGATGTCATAGGCCCGACACTCAGAAATCCTAAGGAAATGAACTATAATATGTTGGTAAGTTTTGGATCGATCTGAGAAGAACCAAATAATGAAATAAATACTGTATTTATGATGAACCAAACTTACGGAAACTTAACAAAATAATTTTATAATTGCAGATCTTTCTCATATAGATACACCTTTTATTTTTATAATTGTATGTACATAATTTATATTGTATCATGTAATGTGTTTACATACCTATAAGTTTCTCTTCTGTTGTAGTTCTTTTCCGCAGTTATCAAATGCATATATGTTGAAACAAAATTTGAAAAGCAGTAAATAGTTGATCCAGTGTAGCATAAATTAAAAAACTATAACTATAACTATATATTCGTTGTATCTATATTGTATTATAACGAACAACATTTCACATAAATATGATACATGCTATTGGAGGTCAGGATAACCATTTACATTTATTAATATATCGTTGGTTCTGGTTTGAACAATATTTAATAACATAATTTTTATTCTATATTTTCTTAATACCAATATTTTGTGTGTTTATTATATATATATAGCCTATATACAGTATATATATATGGCCATACATATTTTGCCTAAATAATATTTTATTCTTGGGGGTAGATTTGTTAATCGAAAATTTTGAATTCTCGATTTTCATTGCTGTTAAGTTCGTTTCAGATTGAAAAAAATTTTTAATGTTTTTTTTTTTACTTTAACTCATTTAGAATATATATCATGCCAATAATATAAAAATGAACATTATAAACAAAACAAACAACAAGTATAACTTTTTTAAATGTAGATTTTGCGATTTTTTTAAATAGAAATTTTAGGGACCGATCACATGACTTAAGCGATGCCGAAAAAATTGTTATAATTCTAAAATAACCGCTGGAAATGGTGTTATTAGTTGGATTATATCTGGTTCAAGTACTAGAAGAGATAAAGTAATGAATTTAGCAATCGATATTTGGAAGATATGCCCCAAATATGCCCCCATGCAATATGAATATCAGATAAATTATCATATACGGTAAATGATTACTACTTTGTACGAAATGCTGGACAGTATTCCCTAATTTATATAACTAAAATAAATAAAAGTGTGTTATTTATATTATAATATAAACTATACAATTATTTTATATTTTTGCTTTATTATTTAGTGGTCCAGCTTTAAGGTTTAGGTTTGCATGATTGTATTAGTGAATTGTATTTGTATTATAATCTGTACTGAACAATAATAATTATTGTATGTAATTCTAACATTAATATACGTAAGGAGTCTTTGACATATTATATAACGCAGAATTTTTCTTGCTATGATAATACATAATTTATTCTTTTCACCGATTTCTATATTGAAGTTTTTTAATTAAATTAAAAATGTATGCATATATTATTATTAGTATAGTATAGTATAATATCTCTACATATACAACAATCAATAGACAAGTGTTGTTCGCACTACATGTGAATAATTACTTTATTCAAAATGTAATACAAATTTAACAAGAAAATACAAAATATATGGTAATTTTTATACCACAGAGTTTCTCTTATTTGCTTAATGTTTACTATTAGGCAATTAGTGAATTCTATATTTGGACGGATAACCCTTGGAATTTAACAATCACAACATTTTGTATCTGCCTAGATGCAAACAAGGGCCACCCGCGTGTAGTCGTAAGTTTTTAATATAATTGTTTATTGCATTAAGTTAATATAATAATAGCAAAGGATAACACGTACTACTCCTTAAAATAATAAATTTATCGTATTGTGAGTATTAAATAATTTAAACAAATACCTAATTTTCCATATAGTTATATATTGGTAGTGGGACCTGGGGTTAGGCACCTCAACTTTGTAATAAAACTTTCAGAATAAGCAGACAATTGAGTCATGTTTATGTGATATTTTAATGGATTAAAATTTTTAATCGGTACAAATTTGAAGACATTACTGTCGTGCCCACATATTTAAAATAACAATATTTATTATTACTTTTAAATGCATTTTGTCCAGCTGTAAATGCATGCTGTATCTTTTGATGATAATATGTATCTTATCGTCATAACATATGTTATGTTTTTTAATCTTTCGGTGATAAAAAAATATTTTTCATTTCTGATAATGGTGTATCTCATTTTAGGTGCTCTGTAATGTAATCCATATATTTACGATAAAATTGAAATGAAAATATGTCATTCAAGATGGGAAATATTGAAATATTCATCACCGATTTGTTTTAATTATTTAATACAGCTAAGATTTAGCGTGTAGTGAAACTTCAAAGTTCTGGTAAAATAAAGATAACACTTTGATGCGTGATTTCGGAGCATTTGTAAACAATTATCGACGGTCCTTGATATTTAGATTTCAAGGTAGAAATATAATATTAATTAAATTGATGAAAGGAAAATAATTAATCAATCTGCACAATAAAGTTTGTAGAAGACAGACTTCAAGGCGTGTATTAATAGAAACATAAGGTTATATAATATCTATAAAGAAGCATATTTGGAAAGGTTAAGTTGGAATATTGACCAATATAATATACGGTATTTTGTACTGATTGTCTTTCTTTTAATATTTTACGGCATTGCTTCCTGTTGCATGTGAATCCGTATCTTTAAATATAAAAAGGTTTATTATGATAATTTAAATTTACTTTTTATAATTTTTAAATATGAACTATGATTTGAATAAAAATGACATAACAAATTTTATTAGGATGGTTAAATAAACATTATAACAAATACCCATTTCAAGTAAAGTTATTAAGTTCGTTCTGATCTATCGCAAAATTTTATATTATTGAGATATTAAAACTATTTTTGCAATGATTGATTCATTGATTGATTGATTGATTTAGTTTTATTTATTGTATTTTCTATTTATCTTGCAGTTATTTAACTAAGTAAACTGTACTTTAATATATAAATATTTGTAACAATTAATAAATGAAAAAGTTTTATATTGTTATTTATCAAATTGTTATAAATGTAATTCCGTATTTGTTAATATTTGTTAATTTTTTTTAACACTATGGTCAAATTAATTTGCACTTTTATTAATCATATTGTTATAATAGAATTTGTATCTTTTCCTAAGTGATAAACTTATCAAAACTACGTTCATTCATAATGTCCTTGAATGTTTGCATGATACATATTTGATTTATTTGTAATGAAATTTTAAAATATAATTGTTGATAACAACTGATACTGCCATGTTATAATGTAATGCGAATATGTTACGCTATTATATATATATACTGACATTTTGTTACTCAATAATATTTTCATAATATTGCAATATAGTTTATTTTTCATTGGAAGTATCCTTATCTATTCTCTCTATAAAAAGAGTTATAACAAACCTCAACGTAAACGTGAATGCGAAGAAAATAATATGATGTGCATAAATAAATATAGCTCAAGTTTACCCTTTTCACCATCTGTCCATCTATAGAGTTTAGACGACGTTACTGTGTTAGATTATTGGGTAGACAGATACCAGCATTTAATAAAGTAACAGTATTTGTTTCCCATTTGTTGTATCAAGAATAATAGGTTTTTATTCAACATTTCTTTGAAAATAATGCGAAAAACATATATTACCCTCAAGCGGTGTAGTTATGTTTAAATATAAAGGGAAAGAGGTCCATTATTATATAGTGTCTGTTAAGATAATCAATTCGTTCTGTCAATTTGACGAATTTCTATATGGTTGGATAGTAAACATTAGGTCTGAGATCCTATCCTAATACTATTGATAACTGTAAAAGATGCGTTAATTAGTTAATGGTTTTTTTGATTAAACGTTAATTAATCGTATTCGTTTGAATAACTATTTAATAAATAACAAATACATTAAACAAAACGCAATACCACAATGTGTGTTCTAATTTTTCAGTAACAGTCCAGAAAAAGTAAGTCTAATAGCTCGAGTGATATTGAAAAGTATACTCAATCGTGAGAAAAATTTTTTTAATCGTTTTAAAAAATGAAAGCATATTGTATAAATTTGGATGAAAGTAGTCATAGTATCGTATTAATGGGAAAATGAACGCAGAACATTTTGTTTTGGTGTATAATAGTTATAAATTTTCCAAATTTTAGAAGCATAAAAAACACAATCTACTTAAAATAAATAATTAGAATCAAATGAAGAGATTAATCAAAATATAATATATAATTATCCGTAAATAAACCAGACGTTTTCATACAGTCAATTATAATTTTATACGTTTTTAATAAATAACTAAATAAATAAATATCATAAAATTAAATCAAAATTGACAGAGATAAAATGAAGAACATTTCTTCTCAAAACGCTTAATATAAATTGACAAATAATCAATATTTATATTATTTTTTTGTATTAGTGACCAAATTCTAAGAGAGTTGCATATTTTTATAATTCACTTTTATTTTGTGATATATGTTTGGTAGTAATGTTTTTAATCTGTATTTTACAAGAGTTTAATGGTACTAAACATCGTTTACACAATAATTCAATTTCTCAAAATAATTATTTTCAAATATTATAAATTATCTTCAAAAGAAATGTCACACCGACATCTATTTACATTTATCTCATACTCTTTAAATTTTGCTAACATATTTTTCAAATCAGAGTATACTTAAATCTGATTTTAAGTATTTAATCTGATTTTTAAGTATATACCATCACAACATTGCTCAATTAACAAATAATGTACATTGAATAAAAAGTAGTGCACATTTTAACATGACAATCAAATGCATTGAATATTTATCAATTTATATATTTATATAATATGGGGTATTTATACAGCATTATATAGAGTATATACAGCATTATATTACTTAGTTACTCATACATTTTAAACTGAAAATAATATAATATAATAATATAAATAAATTGGATAAAATCTAAACAGTACGATTCACAAAGTGGGTTGCTATCAATTTGTTATGTCTAAGTTTAAATTTCTTTCCGACATTGTATCGTTCAGTCGAACGATGTACAAGGCTGAAAAGAATCCCATCAAGTACCTCGCATACTGCAGTACGGGAACGGTTGGATATGGGATTTCTTAAGGCTTATTACGGTCGATTGACTGATTACCCTTCTTAAATGTGAGTACAGTGTGAGAAGCAGGGTACTCGACTATATTGAATTGTAGTGCACGTATATTGTAATTACTTCCCTTTTGCAGTATAGGATAGAAAATCACTCTCTTTTTTAACAAAAGCAACGTCGATAAAACTGTACTGAGTTGTCCTTTAAAAATCGTTTCATTCGACCTCTATTGTTTTGTCTTTGACTTCCCCTTTTAATTGAAAACAAATTGCAGAACTGCATTATAACGCATGTTGAATTTATTATGCCCCACTTTCAATTGTAGTTTATGTTTTTTATGCTAAAAATAGGGCCTATTTAATTTAATTATAATAATGGAAAATTATACATGTCGATCGTTATTAGTTTCTTTATATTTTGTGACTGTATATAGTTTGATTGTCATTAAAATATCATTATAAATCATTTTAAAATATTATTTTTAATTTTTTAATCTTAATTTTGTTAAAAAGATATATATAGGCATATATATATTCGAGCACGTCGAAGGTAAACATTGAAGTACGAAAAACCATATCTTTCATTATTATTAAATCAACTTTATCGATCTCTTATAAATACCAAAATGTACATCGCAATTTTTGTCATATGATATAGTTCCATGATATACAACCCCGCTCAAAAGAAACGCGCCCACCTTCATTTATGCACAAATATTAAATATTAGTTATTCAACATTGAGAAAAACACTTTAAACTTTAATAATATTTAATAAAAGATAAATAAATTATTTTTCTATTAAATTGTGTTGTTTCTTTCCAATATTTAGAAGGGTGTGTATTTTGTTTGAATGTGACTTAATCTCAACATTCATGTTGAATGCCTCTAGTTAGGAAGGCAAACTGTTGACTATATTAGGCTAGCATTCCTTGGAGAGAGAAAAACGCTAATAAATTATTGGCTGGTTGTTCTACCGTTAAGTTGTTTTTAAGAGATTGCGTAAGATATTTTGTCTCTCTCTGTCCCCCAATCTTTAGGTTACGTAAGATATTTTGCCTCTCCCTCTCGCCCAATCTGTATGTCATGCATGGCGTGTGTC
>JAUZND010076968.1:0-16440 GCA_034780555.1 Coelogynopora nodosa | reverse complement strand
TGCACTTTGGAAATTTATTTTTTTTGGTCCAGAGTCGACAAATCTTTTATGGGGGAGGGGGGTAGGGGGGGGGTATGGTCCAGAGTTGACATATCTCCTACTACTAAAATATTAAAATCAAAAGATATAAACAAAGGTTAATGTGTTTTTAATAGAAAATATTCCTCCACAATTGTAACAAAATAAATATATGTTTTACTTTTAACTTCATATTTTTGTGCTGAAAATGAAAAAAGGTTTATTTATTAATGTATTATATAATTAACGTTTCATTATCGTTTCCCAAAGAAGAATATATCTAAAATATGTTACACATAAAAAAAGGACAATTTTCAACAATTATTGAAGGTTTAATTATAAAAACTTAAATTTTCTATTGGTCACTTTGTTTTTCGCCTTTTGATGACGTCATGCTAGAATAATAATCTACCAGATCATTCTGAAAATGATAAACATTTACTATACTCGATATATATACATAGAAAACTGAATTAACAAGGAAGATTTTTACATTTCAGTTTTAAAGACATTACATTTAACAGGGATAAATAAACGATGCAGTGAATTTGTAAACATTTTTATAACGCATTTTAATTATTTATGTTATTGATTGTAATATACATTTATTTCTCTCCATAATTATTTATTTTTTGTAAACAATGTTCATTGATTATAATCCCTTTGTTAAATTGAATTTTCAAATTTAAATATTTTATAATGTTTTGTATTTTTTCATGTATAAAAATAGTTGTTAAATAATTTTTGATTTAAAAAGTCGAAAGCCCTCTCAATAATGTATTATTTATACCTCATACGGCGATTATGTTTTTTAAGATAAATACTATTTTCAATCACAATATAATTTAAATAGAAACCCATAAATACAATTCAGGCCATTAAGTGTAAGTCTAACCATTTTCCCATTAAAACTAACTGTTATATTTTACTACGGATTAAAATTTGAATAGAGTGTACAATCATATATAATAATAGCTGACTAATTGTAACTTTATTTGTAAGACATACTTTAACAATAATGTAGTGTTAAGTGATTGTGGTATATTAGATGAATTATGAAGATTGTATATTTAGATATTTCATTTTTTCAATAAATATTTTAAATATTTAACTTAATAACATGTAACAACATTTAGAATATGTAATGAATCATTTTAAAGGAAATTGTAAATAAAAATTTTAATATGAATAAATAATCACTAATTTATGTTTTTAAATAATATTACTAAATAATAGTGTGTTTTGTGTTTTCATTATGTAATTTTAAAATGTTTACTTAAATATATTATTATTATTTTAATGCATAAAGTTTTGTAATAATTTATAATGTAATCCAGGCAATTAAAAATACTATTTTAAATATTTATAAATCTGATGCTAAAAATATATATATATAAGCTATTGATATTCTTTTTTAAACTAAAAGTTTGTTATCAATAGTAGTATCTTAATTTTACAATATTTTTTTGTTTAGTATGAGGATTTTGTCGCTCGCACTAAATGATGTAGGTTCTACCGATCCTTACGTAACTCATGGATCATTAGAAATGCTAGCTGATCTGATGTACAGTTAGAGACCACTAACTTCTATTCGAATGAATTAGTTAGTTAGAATCAGCAGGTGCCGAGAATGAAAATATTTGTATAAATCTTTACGTTAAAATGTTGGAAGGACAGTTTTAAAATTAATGTTCACTAATACAATATAGTTCATTACTTAAAAATAAGTTATTTTTTAAAGTTAAATGTATATAGATTGGTTAATCAATTGAAAGATAAAATTAAAAATCAAACATTATATAGTTTTTATACTATTTGTTAGACGTAAAATAAGCCAAAAGTGTTTAGCGAATAATGAATAAAGTATTTTTATATAATATAACAATGAAAAATAAATTAATGGATGAATATTATTATATTGGAAAATATAGTAATACTATTTTGATAAATGTGTTGTAACCCTGAATATGTAATCTGTATAAACTAGACTATATTTTAAGGTATACATAAAGTTGACGGTTCAATAATTTCTAAGATATATTGATGTTTGTTTTTTAAGAAAATATTCTTTTATTCAAATAAAATATTGTTTGTACATAGAACATATTTAAAATGCTATCTATCATTTTGATAATTTCCTTCACAATTGCTATTTAAAATGTTTAAATGTGAAAAAAACTTCTTCAATAGTAAAAAGTCTGTATTCCGAGTTTAGCGGTAAAATAAAACTTTCACAAAATATTCCTGAACATTTTTAGAAAAAGTTTTGTGTCAATGCCAAGCAATCAGTTTTATTCTCAAAATAATATGTTATATTGTATGTTTGCCGAATTAAACTTCAATTCGATTTGTTTATTGTACATTTATAATTATTGATTAATTTTCAATTATTTAAGAAGTTTAATGCGATAATTTCAAAGTTGTTAACACAAAAATTGATTCAAATGTAATGTGACATAAATTCCGAGCCCTGACATCTGTAATTTTTTATAAACTTTTTATAAAAAGCGAACAAAAAGGTTGTAGATATTTAGGAAAAAGTGATCTCATTAACTATTATTTTAAATTATATAGTGAAATGAAAATTGCAGGTTTTTAAGATTTGTGATGTTTTGTAAAAATATCTGCTACATCTGTAATATATTAATAATAGCATTTCAATTTTTTTCTGTTATTTATATTAATTATAGTTTTTAATTTTATGGTTACTATTTTGAAAAAAATATTCAGTAAAATCATTAAATTTTTTTGTTCATTTTTTAAAATATTTTTCATATATTTAGTTTTAAATGTGATTAACTGAAATGTTTCACCTTTGTATGTAATAATGTACATTTTAATATAATTAAATGAACTAGAAATACACTAATGGATGTTAATTATAAGCAGTCGTCAATCACACAATGATGTCTGACTTAATTTTAAAATCGCTGTATTCCCGTCCGTGTGATATATACATTTATGCAAAATTGCTTTCAGCACAAATAAGGCTATAATAAATGCATATAAAAAACCAAAAATATAAATATATATAGTCTAAAGTACAAAAAACAAGAATATATTATAATAGAATATTTTCTTGATTGAGCTATTTATTGCGTTATTAAAAGAACAGATTTTTGTAAAATATTTGAATCATATTATGTCAAGTCATGTTAACATGTATATGCTCAATTGTGATTTGTTACTAAAATATTTAACCAAATTTAGTATAATATCAAATGCATTATTTAATATTAGTAACACAAAATCAGAGGAAATATTTGAAATGACCTGATTGGTGTTGCTTTATATTAAGAAGTAAGTAAAACGCATTTAGAACAAAAATTATATTAATAATGTAAAGCTATCGATTTTACAACATTTTTCAATTCATAAATATTTAATTATGAAGCCATTATTTTTTGCATATAATTATAACAATATTTAATTACATAATTATAATTATATTTAATTACATAATTATAATTATATTTAATTACATAATTATAATTATATTTAGTTGCATAATTATAATTATATTTAATTACATAATTATAATTATATTTAATTATATAATATTTAAAAAATACATATAGTAATTATATAATAATATACTGTATAATTTAATAAATATTAAACGTTTATTAATAATAATTTATTGTGATTCATTTTCATTGTTTCACAATTTATTATTTATGTATTGAAAAGCATTGAAAAATCTAAAGCTTTACTTTAATTATATAATATTTTACTCAAAATACATTATACTTACTTCCTATTTTATATAATAACTATATATATTATAATCCCAATGATATATATATATATATATAATCTCATAACATTTTGAGGTAATTTATATTTTTTCTATCGATTTTAACTAATACAAATATCGCTACCGTATCGCTACTTTGATATTTACAACAACAATAACGAACATTTGTTTTACATTCTTAGATTGTAGTTAAATTATGATCACTTTATCCTTTTTTATTGTAAGATATTGTATACAAAATATAGTATATTCGTCTAATACAAACACCTTAGTCTAATAATATATTTTCAAAAAATTTTGTTTTATCATATTTAAAAAAATTATTTTTTATTTTTTATAACTCGTAAAGTTTATTGTATAACTAATTTAGGAGACATGCAATAGATTCCATTTTTTAGTTCACAATAAAAATATGATACCAATTGTTAGGAAACAAATCAATAAACGCTATGATAATAAATAAAACGCAGTAAATAATTGTAAACCTAATTTATCCGAAATAATTAATCACTGTTACTTAATATAACATGTGCCGAAATGAAATTACAATTTATTACAATTTAAACGTAATTTAAGTAGAAAAACATATTTTATTTCGACCATCAGGTTTACAAATATCTTACTTTTAATATAATTAATTAAAGTGGTAGATGTACTTATTCACGACATTTCTTAACTTAGACCTCCCTAAATAATTTAAGATTTTCTGTAAATTTATTTTCAGTAAGATTGATCTTATGAGATTTGAGTATAGCGAGTTTAATATTCGAACAGTAAATTCAAGTATTTTTCCAATAATCAATCATAGTTTGTTACACAGGTTTTCTTAATGAATAGATATATTTATATATAAAGTGTGCCTCGAGTACTCAGCTTAGATGTAGTGTAGGAACACAAATCACCGGTTCTATATTAAACATATAATATATACATCATAATGGTAGAGCAACAACTGATTTCATTGGATATAAAGAAGAGGAAAAGTTATACAAAAGAAGGGGGAATCAGTTAAAATGTTTTAAAGCGTATATTAAAGCAGCATTTAAGTTAAATTATAATTGCCAACCATTACTATGATTTTAAATTATTGAAAAAAATATTTTTTTTTGTAATTTTATAGTAAATCTGAACATAATACTGAAATACAATTAAATTGTTTTCAATATTATCATATGTCTTCAAATGATGTAAGGATAAGCATATTCAATTCAAACTTTTGCGCAAGTATTCAAAACGTTACCAATTCTAAATGTATTTTACACTTTAATTTTTCAAAAACAATAGGAAATATTCTATCATTTTATCATTAAAATATTTATACCAATGTCATCCCGTTATCGAATTCAATATACAATTGACATCTAAATAAGTTACCATCGATCTTTTTACAGCATTCTCTTCACAGTAAAATCCTAAGTTTATTTTAATAGGACATAAACCGCTGTCTTCAAAATTGTTATATTAAAGTGTTCAAATAATCACCCATTATAGGTGGCAATAAGCACCCTCACCTTTTCAATTTGGAGATCCCCAAGTGACTGAGCATGAGTAGAGAACTAGTTCGCGGCGGAAACGTGTGTTCCGATCAACTCAAGATTGATTTCCTATTTCTCTGGTCGAGTGTGACCCTTCCGTGCCAAATCTTGAATAAAAAGTACCACTATTCCTTGTTGTAACTGTTCTTCAAATTGCTTTTTGTATATTTGACAAGAAATGAGGATAGAATAAATATCTCAAATTTGGCTTTTTTCCTTGTTGATAGTTCGGTGAAAAACTCCGATTGCGAACTTTTTTTTATTGATTGCTATTACACTTTTAATTTTAAAAGACGGTTTTGCTTTTCTGCATTTTATAAAACGCTAACAACTATTAAGACTTATGTTTTAATATGATATATGCTTTTCGAAATAAATTTAAGATTTAAGTGCATTTAAATCTTATTTGTTTCGTATTTTTATAACGTCAACATCCCTTCCATTGTTGCGCTCCATTTTGTTAAGTTTGTATACACTAATTAGTTTGTACATATTTATTCTTGAAAAAGTTTGTCCAACAAGTCATTAACCAATTAAATAAGTAAATATTTATTGTAATATTATTATTTTATTAAGCATAAAATATACATCTGAACCATATAAAGTTAATGTAAAATAGGAAGTATAAATATACTTGTGTGTTGTATTTTATAAAATGGTCGGATTTCTGGAAATATTATTATTATAAATAATTATTTTAATTTTATAATAGTACCAAATTATTGAATAAAATAATTAATTACAAGCACATTAAAAGAGTTTATAAATATACAAAATATATAAATGATTTAATAATCGCATGGCTAGAAACGTCATCAGGGGCGGATCCAGGGGGGGGGGGGGGGGGTTCAGGGGGTACCACCCACCCTAGCGCATACTTATTTAAAGTGCCCTTATGAAAATTAAAGAATAACTTACGTATGTAAAGTACAATATGTAAATAAGTTAACATTGGTAGTGAAAAACTTTTAATTCAGTTTACATTGTATTAACTCAACTTAGACTTGGTTTTTAAAATTTGCTATAATTTGTGATTGAATGAATATTATTTTATGTAATTAATAAAAACCTACCAACTTAAAAAGTCTCTTTTATTTTTTACAAATTATGTTTCTAAAACCTGAACCACCCCCCTCAAAATTCCTGGATCCGCCCCTGGTCATTCATATTAAAATAAAATCGTATAAAAAGTATGATAAAAAATTTAGCTTTAAATAAATTTCTATATTACTGTTGTTGTTAATCGGCGTGGTCATTACTGATCGTTGGCCGTCAACCTTGTCCGGTTCACAACAGACCTCTAAACTCGGCGATCTTAGGTCGTGCGCGCGGGTGCACCATTCCATTGAGTGTCTCAACCACTTCTTGATGTTGTCGCAGAATTGAAATATTGGCCGTCCTTGTCTCCGTCTTCCATTCGGATGTCCTTGTACGACGGTTTTTGTTATTTGGCAGCCATTAAATATTGCGTTTGTCAACATGTGTTTATTACCAATAAAGCCTATTTATTATTATTATTATTATTATAATTATTATTTGGACGACACATGTGTCATATTGTCTGGTCAACTGTGAGATATTTGGTCTTTTTGACGTTGAACTTTAGCAGACGTGTTTCTCCAGCGCTATTAACTCTGTCAATCATGCTTTGCATTTCAGTTGGGGTGTTGGCGATGAGGGCAGTGTCGTCTGCATACCGGACATTACTGATTAGTTTTCCTCCGATATTGATGCCGTCATTTTCTATGTTCGATTCTCGCATGATACTTTCCGTGTAAATGCTAAAAAGCTGGGGAGAGAGTATACATCCTTGTCTTACACCTTTTTGGATGCAGAATTCATTAGTTCGTTCACCATTCCATCTGATTACTGTTGTTTGGTTGTGGTATAGCGATTGGAGAAGTGAGACAATATGTGTTGGGAAACCCATCTCTAGCATAATTTTGAAAAGCTGGACATGGCTAACGCTGTCGAAGGCCTTACTGTAGTCAACGAAGGTGATAATGGCTTCATTTTCGGTTTCAATGATTTTTTTGTGAGAACTTGAAGCAGTACGAGCATGTCGGAGGTTCCTCTGCCTTTACGAAAACCGGCTTGTTCATCCGGGAGTTCAAGTTCTATCTTGTCCTTCATCCGTTGGAGTAAGATTTGGAGAGGGATCTTACTAGTGTCGCTGATTAACGCAATCGTTCTGTAATTTGAGCATTCTTTGTACTTCCAGATTTATGGATGACAACAAATTATTGTTTCTTCCAGTCATCAGGCCAGATTCCGCCCTTCCATATCTTGGAACATAGCGCATGAATTGTCTGGAGAACACTTTCATGGCTTAAGCGGATCAGTTCTGTTGTAATTCCATCTAATCCATGTGCTTTTCCGAGTTTAAGAGATTTAACAGCTGATCTAATTTCGCTAATTTCGTGGAGGTTCTAGATCATCAGGGTAGATGAGGGGTAATATATCTTCATTATTTGGTTTATCAAAGAGTTCAGAACCGTATTCTCTCCAGCGATTGAGTACGGCTTCGGGTTTTGTCAGGGTGATACCATCTTTATCATTGACTGCGATCTGCATAGTCATGTATCGATTACCGCTAACTTTGTGTAATTTCGTGTACATTTCCTTGCTTTTATTATGTCTATCAAATTCATCAATCTTTTGACATTCCTTGCTGATCCAGTCTTTTTTGTCTCGACGAAGTTTGCTTTGTATTTCTCTGTCCAGTTCATTTTCCCGTTTTGTGTTGTCTGTTGATCTGGCATTTGTCTGTCATCTGCTAGTTGCAGTGTTTCTTGGCTAATCCATGGTTTCTTTTTATTCTTTCTCACGGGACCTATAGTATGTTGAGCAGCATCTTTAATTTCAGTTTCGATGCGCTTTCACAATTCTATAGGTGTAGTTTCCTCGCTTATGTCGTTTAGCAGCAGACTAAAATATTTGGAAAAATATTACATATATTAAAACAATTTTATAATTTAACGCATACGTAATTATTTGAATAATATAAACTTTAATATATTACATTACATTACATTACATTACTAAATGAGTATTGAGATGCTTAATATGTTTTAATATATTAACCCAAAAACCTTCTTTTGGATTTGAATAGATAACGCATACCAGGCTATATCATAATTAACTCATTTAAAGTTAAAATTCTTATCAGATCACTGAATACCGTCGAGATATCATCATGAAGCTAAGGCAAACACGCAGTATTATAGACACCTAGCACTGGTTCTTACCATTCACCGACAGAACTACAAATACATGCATAGAGTCTCCTGCTGAAGTTCCGTTAATAATTAAAACTTTTAATATTATCATTGCTAATTATCCCTTTACTATACTTTTCGTGCCTAATTAAAGAGTATGTTAACGTACTATTATTTAATATAAAAACCACGACTTAACATTTTATACGTTCAAATTTCTTTAGTATTTACAAGATTTACTTAAGCTTATCTGATAGTCTTTAAAAACTTTAAAATAAATTGATAAAACTTATTTATTATATAAAATTAGTGTGATGTCTATATTGGTTAATACACTGCGTGATATTAACAGTTAAAAATATGTAATAAAATAACTTTGCATATACATATGTTAGTATGTCTAAAAACGTAATCCTTTTACTAGCGGGTGAGTGCGGATCCCGCCCATATTTAATATTCTAACTATAATTTTTAGATATCAACAAACGCGCGATATATTACAACAAGCTAGTTCATGCATGATATTTCCTAAAATATAGTTTTTGCAACTTTTAACTTAATGAATGGGGCGAAGTAATGCACATTTATAATAATAACATTAAGTAATAATATATATATAATAATTGCATTTAGCGTTCTTACTTTAATGTACAAAAGGAATTCATTTGATAAAAAAAATAAGAAGTTTTGAAAATTTTGAAAGTAAACAAATAATAAAATATACAGCCTAAATAAATGATAATAAATATAATAAATAAATATTCTTTAAGCTATTAATTCATTCAATTAGCCATATTTGTCTACGTCTGAAAAATAAAATCATTATAACAAAAACTTTAGATTAGCTCGACTAAAATATTTAAATTAATCATTTTAAAATCGGAGAAAATAAATCTGCAAGTGATAGCCCACACAGGATCAAATATAGTAACACTATAACATGGCTATTCAACGGCGGCATCATACATTATAGGAACTATTTTTTCTCCATGACTGGCGGCAATGATGCTTTGAAAAAATAATTAGTTGTGGGTTGAATATTCCACTACACCAATAAAGTAAATTTATTGCACAAAATAAAATGATACCCATTTTTACATGTCAACAATTAAATTGTTACAATCTTAAATACTATGAATTTTTTGTAACGAGACATTTTTAAAGTATAATTGTTTATTTTAAAGAAATTTTTAAAGTTTGAGTAAATTTGCTGATACTATTTTGTAGAACATTATTGTTTTTCTTTATAATGTATTCATATTTATTGTACACAAGTAAAACATACAAATTTACTACTAACAATTTTAAACCAAAGTTTAAAATATATTATTTATATATTTATTTTAATGTTATAGTGGTTATCAAAAAATGGGTTTAAATTTATATGAATACTTTTTGCCTTACTGGGGAGCCGATCAGGGATAGGGGGCACGTGCCCCCTACTACGGGTGTCCGTTAGCATCTCCATGAGGTAGTATTGCGCCCTTAGTACTAAAAAAAGTGGTATATTATCGGTAGAAATTTGAATACAATTTGCGCCCCTTGGATGTTGTGCCCCCTAAATCAAATTTCTTGATCGGCCCATGTGGTATGTATAACATCATGTATTTACGATGTATTTGTAATGATATTTATTCAGGTTAATATAATATTATTATTGCTGTTTGTTGTCTATATTGTAATAATACAGAGTAGTTACAGAATACTATAATATTATATAGAGCAATATATAAAAATAATGTGTATATTTTTTGTTATTATTTCCGCTGAGGGTTAGTGTACCATTGGTTAGTAATTTTTGCTATCCCTTTTTATTATAATATCAGTTGTTACACTGTGTTTTCTTTATGATCCTGCCCGCCTCAAATTATTCTTCTGCTTTTATGGATTTGATATAGACTGTCTTTTAAATCCACATGTTTGACTTGTCATCTTCTTATCACTCCAGGCCTGTTTTACAAAGAGTACAAGTTATGTTTGGATTGCAATTTTTTTTAATAAATAATATAAATTTTTCTTTTTTTTAATTTGGCTCGAAATTCAAAATAATTTTATGATTCTTGGGGGTGGCGTAGATATACACTTTCCACACTACTAGTGTACTATACTTTTTCAATAAAAGGGCACTATACCTCTTTTCAAAAAAAAGTGAACTATAACTATAAGTTTGATTATAACTCTATTTCTATTTTTATTTTGTGATGGTGTTAAGGAAGTGAATAGAATGTGTTCATTTACTATAAAAATATATACACATTATTGTATTATTATTTCATATATCATATTAATAGCAAGATATAGGCTAAGTTAGTTTTGTTAAGAGTCATAATATGAATATAACGATTTAATTTGTATGCAACCACTTACATAGAAACTAATATGCTGTACGAATTTAAACAAATTAACTATTACATTTATATTTTTAACTACGAGTGCACTCGTATTGTGCTTAGAATAATTTTTATACAAAACATAATTGACATTTGAAATAAGAACCCGAAAAACACATGAAACACATTACTAAGCAACAATTATTATGAGTCCCAAATAACAAATAATTTATTGATATAATACTTCACAAAAGCACATTAATATATTTTATATAATGTTCAATGTGTTCACATTCAATGATTTTCACTCGTGTCGTTATTCCAAGGGAACAGGTTGATTGCACAAACTGAAACGAAATACGATATTGCGATATCAAAACAAATTTTATAGCAATTATTGCAGTTAGGATTACATTTAATAAAAATAGAGATTTCTATTTACTTTTAATAAAAACAAAATTCTTTTATTTTAAACTTTTAAATTATTATCCACAATTTTCTATCAATTGAAATTTGTCAAATGATCGATATAATTTCTACATTTATTACAGAGCAAAAATATAACTATAAACAACATATTTACGTTATGAAATGGAATCAATATAAAGTAATTAACAAAATATATAAATATTAAACTATAGTGGTTAAATTATTGAATTATTTAATTCAATTAAAAGAAATACACAAATATATACAAATTAAAAATTTAGATTTAAATATTATGAAATTTTATATTTCGTACAAACCAATAATGGGCAGTAAAATGATTGCTACTGTTTATTGATCTATTTAAAATATCTATAAAAAACAGGAACATTTTATTGCATACACCTATATTAAATAAATCAGCAACAGTGGCTTTGGTATACAGTTTTATTAAAAAATATCCACGTATATCTACATAAATTTCTAAATAATTTAATACAATAATGTGTTCGAATGAGTGATGAATATGTTTATAGGTGTCAAAAGGTGACATTTTTTTTGTAATTATGTTGCACTTATTTGAAACAATCTGACGCTCATCATGGAATAATATTTAAATTGAAAGAATTATGATGACAAAACAACTACACATTATGTAATGCGATTATATGATACAATACAAATCACGGTGCTGTATCGTTGAATAATAATTAAAAATACACATTTTGTTTAAACTAGCTATTTAATGATTTTTATCAGTTAATAAAGTTAGTAAGTTTATAAATGTCTCAATTTTTATTAATTTCTAAAGTTTCGTGAATATTTCACAACGCGTTGTAAATTAACAATCGATTTTTGCTAGGCAAGAATATTTACGTGCTGTGTTTCCTTGAGGTTTCCTAATTATCTTTAATATTAAAATTTATTATTAATTTAATATTAAATTTTTTTTTATTACAAATTCTTTCAGACCTAGCTTAATAGTATGTGTATAGTCAGTAAAGGTATGCATAATAAGGATAAAGCGAACTATTTACTGTTACCGATATTTACATCTCTAACCTCCAGACACATTATTTGACTATCAATGGGGCATATATATATATACAACACATACATACCCGCACGATTTCCTGCAGTTTTCATAATATAGTTGATAATACATGTAGCTCTTGACAATATTTTGAGTGTCCGTACAGACGTCCTTTACAGCATGATCACAAAGGAGTAGAAAATCGTTGTCCCGACACGGCTCTGAATGGGAGAAAAATATGGAGAACTCCTTTTGTAGTTGATTCGAACGTATACTTTTATTACAGAATACTGTGTACATAGGTGTGTGTGTTTTCTCTAATGTCATCATAAAGATATACACTCTGGCCTACATAACGATGAGACCACTAAATATGATTTAGTGATTTAGTAATTCAGCAGTTTAATTTGATTAAGGTTACATTTTAGTCAATTTTTTTATTTTAGTAAAATATGAAAAATATAATGTCGAATTACACTTGAAATGTTTATTGTCGTTACTTTATATATATTTTTCTTTCTAATTTAAATAATTTATTTACAAAATAAAGAAACATTTCTTAAACTGAAATCATTTGTATGAAGGAAGAACTGTGTTAAATGTTTTTCACTTTTTGAAAATCATAAAAAAATGTTGGTAATACACATCTTATTGTTTCTATGTATATATATATATATATAGTTCATAATTATGATGTTATTGTTGGTGTATGGTGATGGATGGATGGTGACTAAGGATACAATGATGATTTCATGCTAGTGACTAAAATTTAACGAAATTATTCAATAATGTTTTTGAAAATGTTATCAATTAAATAACTCATTGTAAATTAAATAAGTTTTTCGCAAAACTTTTATTTTGTATTAATTAATTTTTATTCATAAACATATAAAAATTGATCAATAAATTAATTTTGTATAATTTCCAGCTTATGTCTGTAAAGCGTATGCCAAGATTATGTCTAAGCTTACAATTCATGGTTTTATTTTTTTTTAAGAAATTTCAATTAAATAAATTTAAAAATCAATGAATTGATAATTGAAAATCGAAAATTGATGAAAATTCTACCATATATATACCATTTTTAGTGCAACCTTCTTGTCCAGGTTTGCAGGCCTCTGAAAGAATAAGAACATCAATATAAATAAAAGATAATTTTATTTGTAAAACACCTTTTGAAATAATTACAGTATAAAACATGCAGTTAACGAAACACCATGTGAAAACATTTTAATTTGTTGTACTGAAACTTTTCTTTACCACTGAAAAATAAATATGATTTATTATACGTTTAGTTTAAATGAACCCATAACATTAATCAGTAAACTCCCACATCGATAAAATAAATATATATATATTTAGTGGATAGATAATTAAATATACTACATTATACCAATATTCAATAAGAATTGTTCGTTATATAAATGTTAAGCGTCTATAATTTGAGCATACTTGAAAAGCAAGAGAGAAAGGACCTGAAATGTGCTTTACTGTACTTTACTCTTTCAAAATAACTGGTTAGTTAAACATTGTAGTTGAAGGCAGACTATAGATTACTGCCAAGAAATGTTATCAAATTGTAAATAGCAATTTGGTGATACTGCTGAGTTCACTAGCAAAGAATATAGATTTGTAAGCACATCTCATTTCTTATTAATAAAATAAACGGTTTCTGTAAAAATACACTTTTTGATTGAATTTTTAAAAATATTGTGCCGATTCAGAATATTACGTTACAGTATATATTTAATCAATAATGTATTGATTAGTTTAAACTATGTAATACAATTAAGGTACTCACTCGGCACCTGCATATGTACATAAATTACCGTCAAAACAAAATGGAAAACCTATTTTCCATCTCTATATTCTTTTATTTAAATATCTAGTTATAAATATAGCTCGTTACAGTGAATTGATATATATATATACTATTTAAGCGTGCTGAGTGGAACTGACCGCAAAAGTGGTCATCAACACATTTGTAGTCGTAGGGGAAGGTGACATTGGCGCAGGTTGAGCACGGAGGTCCGGGCAGGTAGGGGGGATCAAGATCGGGTCGTAAATGGCCGAAACCGCGCAGGTTTCCCCTGTAGGGGTGTGGCGCAGAAAGAGGGGCGAGCATTGCCGATTTGATAGTATAGTATGATACACATGAGTGACTTCAGAATTAACAATCGCGCACTGCATTTAACTATGTTCATGAAGCATAAATAATAGATCCATTCGAATGTTATTGAGCGGAGGGGAGTTCAAATATGGTACTGGCTCCCCGTTGTTCCGCTTATAACCTTGTTATAATAATCCTAAACTAATCGACCAATTGGAACACTAATTGTATTTTTTGTTAAACATTGCAATATGCTTAAAGTTACTTCTTCTTGATTAGTAGCCTAATATATTATAATATAGTATAAGGAGACACATATTATATACTTATATTTATTATAAAGATTATGACATGTAATCAATAATGACATTTTAATTATATTACATATTATCGGAAACCAATAATCAAAAACGCTAACGTTTTAACAAAATAATCAGTTAAAAAATGAAAGGAAAGTAAATTAATTTTTTTTAAAGATATTCGGTATAAGCAGTGAACAAGTTCTACAAATTTATGGTGTATAATTTTCAATAATATAAATACAATTCTACTGTCTGTATCATGATAGTTATTATGTACATTTTGATTGATTTCTTATATTTTGAGTATTTCAATATTAACTGAACCCTTATAATGCAGTTATCCTTCGATAATTTGTTTATAAATACAATAACTAATTTAAATCAGTATTGATTATTTACGATATGTTTTTACAGAAAATAATTAATTAAGTTAATAAATATAAAGGAACGAACAGTGGAAACTTGGGAGGTTTGTTTGGGAAGGATACATTCTAAAATACGATGACTTAAAATGAAATCATTTAATTATTACCATAAACTGCCACCTTGCTTTCTACGACCCACAATATCTGTAAGCCAATGATATTAAATATGGGTGAATAATATATTTAATATAAGCCTATAATGTGTGCGTTAGATTAAAATGTTGACTCACTTTCTGAAGTAGTTGCAAAACAGTATCGATCGAGGTTGTCCTTGAGCATTGATACAGTTTGAGTGTCCACATCCAATTTGATTGGTCAGATAATGAGTGCTCTAAGAATGTTTAATTTTATATAATAATTATAGGCCTATATGTAATATTGAATAATAGTTAAAAAAATCATAAAAAAGTTTTCATGGATTTAAAAAAAACGATTGATTGATTGCAAAACTAAAAATATCGAAAAATGTGATTAATAACTTTTTATTTAATTTATGATAATTACAATTTACAATCACCCTCCAACGCAGGTCTATTTGTTGAAGAAATGTAAAATTGTTAAATGCCTATTTGTAATATAAAGATGAACGACGAGAAATGTTAGAATATTATTCAAAATTATACGAAAAATATTTATTATACGTAAAATCTGGAATTTTTTTTTTCAAAATGTAAATCCAATTCAAACTTCTTCAATTCCATAGTCTTTTATAACTTAATTAATTAGGTGCTAAATTATGGTAATAGCGATGGTGTGCGCACATAAACCGGTAAACTATAGGAATAGTTATGGTGTGCGCACATAAACCGGTAAACTATGGGAATAGTTATGGTGTGCGCACACAAACCCGTAAACTGCCGCTGAGGGTCCAAAGTCATTGCTTAGTCATATTTCCTTTCTTTTTATTATTATATATATAATTTGCTACACGTGTTTTTTTATAATCCGGCCTGTCCCTAATTAATCTTCTGCATTTTCGGATCTTACAGAGGCCGGCCGTCTTTTAAATCCACAGCTTTGACTTGCCACCTTGGCCTGTTTTACATAGAGTACAAGCTATCCTTAGATTGTAAACCTTTATTCAATTATTATTTGTTGTTTGATGGTAACACATTCCCTTTGTTTGACCTTTCTAGAGTTTAGTCATTCATGTTTTTTTGCCTTTAAACCATCCTAATATTATTAAAAAAATGGTGTTTCTTATTTGCAGAGATGTGTTTACAAAATGAAGAAAAAGGGAAACCATTTTTTGGCGGGGGGGGGGGGGGGGGGGGGGGGGGGGGGGG
>JAUZND010076957.1:0-16440 GCA_034780555.1 Coelogynopora nodosa | reverse complement strand
AAAGAGTCAAGAGATTCTTTATGAACTGATGTTGTCATGCAGTGGTTCAGTCGTTTCTGCCCAGTTGAACTACGAAGCCAAGACTTTATTCTACGATGTGTACTAAAGCATCTCTCACTTTGTGCATTTGATGCTGGTAATACAAGTAAAAGTTTAATCAGGCGAACACATTCGGGATACATCTGTAGTCTAACCTTACTCATATGTTACCAACGTGTGTTTGTCTGGCTATTTCTAAAACTAGGCGCTTATTTTATGATGTATTACAAATAAAAGAGAGGTTTGTGGGGGTTGGTATATTACATTTTATATCTATTTTGTCATTTTTTTTATTTTCATATTTTTTTAAATCGGAAAATATTTTTTTAAATAATCTGAAAATAGACCTAATATTTTTTTAAACTTATATTAGAAAGGCGCCAGTTCAGAAAAGTTGGGGGGGCTCGAGCCTCCCCTAGCCCTATAGCGCCTACGGGCCTGCTATAAGCACTTACCTAATATTTACGTACTTATATATTTTAGATTATTATCTATAATTATTACGATAACTATATAGTTATCGTAATAATAATGGCGCTTAATAAACTAAATTTCACAGAAAAAATAACAAGATAAAAATGGCAGACCAGATATAAATACAGATTTATTTAGAAGTAGCTGTAGCAATTTATTGCCTATATTGTAGTGCGTGGGGTAAATTTAAATTAGAAATTAAACAACTCACAGAAAGAATACAATATAATTTTATCACATAAAAAACATACTGGTTTACAGTACGCATACAATTAGCGGTTCAATGAAAGTGAGCATAAGTTACAATTGGTTGGATTGGCATTGAGGAGACTAAACGAAAGAAATATTCTTTTTCCATACGTCGATTTTTCTAATTGTATAAAAATTACCAAGTTTTTAAATTAAATTTAGAGATAAATATATATTATTTTGATTATATTTTTTGAAAAGTACATTATTGTTTTCTCATTTAGTTTTTTACATCTAATTGATTTCTCAACAGTTGTCAGCACTTTGATTAAATAGTTATTCTTATACTGTATTTAAAAATCCTAATTTTAAATCCTCATATTTTAACCTATAATGTTAATATTCATATCGCTATTTTCTAATATAAATTATTTTTTAACAGCAAATAAGGAAATCATAAAAAATGGACAAAATGGAAGCAAGCATTCTATATATAACTTCTTTGAAATTAATACTAATAATATACAGACACGTCTAATTAAGAAACTAATTAGTTTTATGATATAATTTTTTTTCTTTAGTTTATATATGTCTAAAATATCAGTGAAATGAACTTTTTATAAATAGCGGTAATTTAAATAATATAGATATTTTTAAATTTCTAAAACGTTACCTCAATTTATATCACTATGAGAAAGTTACTGTTATTAACCATAATCATGGTTATTATTTCCATAAACCGCGCAGATATTTTACAGAGGTATTTTTCAATTATTTTTTTAATTTTTAAGAATGGTTACTAAAGACAAAGTCTATCACATAGACAGTTTCACCACCGGAATCTTAAATTATTTGGGTAGGATTCCGGCACTTTTTATTTATTGTTCTCTTTATTGTAAAATTGTAATATTTCTTTGTGCAAATGTTTTTTATTTGAAATATCTGATTTTGTGGTTCATTTATCATTATATTTTATTACTATTATAGTAGCAAATTTTGGCAGCAATTGTGTAACATACTAAAATGATTCACAAAAATGTTGTGCCTTAACATAGTTCACCCTATCATGGGACCAAAATGATAAAACTGTCAGCATAGATACTCTAGAAATATCATTTCACAAAACAATACACAATATCAATTATTAGATTTATTTAAAAAATTCTATAAATCAAATAACAAAATATATCATTTTAACATAAGGCCTCGATTGCACCTCTGTGATAATAAAATAGAGTTTCATAAAATGTTTTATATTATGATAAATATAAAAAATAAAACAAACTACTTATGTTTAAAATCAAGAAATATAAATATATTTTTTAATTAATAAAAAAATTAAAAACTTACATAATATTAAACCAGTACTGGAATCCTATTCAAATCATCTAAGATTTTAGTACAAAAGCTATAACCCCTACATTATTTAATATGATATAAACACATATAGTAATATAATAAATAATTATATGTAATATAATTATATATAATAAATATTTATATATAATAAATAATATAATTTATATAGATAAATAATGCAGTTATAACAATTAGGCTGTTCCAATATAAATATATTTTTCAATTTTCAATTTATTACTTTCATCAAAAAGGTATAAAGACTATAAATTTATAAATACTTTCTTTTTGAAAAGATGAAATTTATATAATACATAAAAAAAGTTTCATTAAAATATTTTAATACTTAAAGTAATTTAACCCATTAAGTGCAGATAATCTATATATAGACTTTCTGTATAAGAGCATAAATATTTCTGTAAAAATATTAGTTTTTTAAATTACTGCAAATTTATAATAAGTAACCAATACTAAGCAGAGAAACACAGTTGTCTTTGACTATATTTACATAGTTTTGATATTATGAGAATTTTAGTTGCCTTGTTTGACACATTTTTTCCAAATTTTGACTATACAGCTTATTTGATGTAGAGAGAAAGAAAAGCAATTAACAGTTATTGTACACCTATTAATTTAAGTAAAGCCAATATACTAGATAGTAACAAGTCATTGATTTTATTTCATTTATCCAATAAAATTTGAGGACATAAGTTTAAAACAATCTATATATGCCATCTGTCATATTGGATACATAAAAACAATTTTTTTGGTTATATTTCTTTAAATAGATCTATAAAGCATGGAATTCAAGCATTTAGGAAATGCACTCAATGAATAGGAGGTGCACAACTTGTACAATGCTGATCTAATCCTGGTATAGTCTGTGACAAAGAATATATCAATAATGAAGAAATATACTTAATTAGTCCAGCAATGCCTCAATATATTCCTGGTCGATTGAAGATTATGTTTGGTAATATTGACACTATCATGAATGATATTGTACATCAAAGTAGATAATGGAAAAGACAAGAAAACCCAAATTACACAAAATTACATGAACTCCATGGAGATCAACCACATGTCAATAATACAGCAGCTATGGCTTTTATTAAACATCTTGATGAAGTAGGGGTTCTGTAAAAATACTTAACAATGTAATAATTGACATCATTGTTCATGAGAAAAACATATATGCCAATGTTGACTGTAACAATCATGATTTCATGACTACTTATGAAGAAATTAGAACTTTCATAGCCGTACTCATTTTTACTGGCTATCATGTATTGCATCAACAGGATCTCTATATTGGCCAACAACACACAATATGAATACTCACATAATTCAAAATGCAATGGCAAACCACAAAGATAAGGGATATAAGGTCAGACCATTGCTAGATGCCACCAATGTGACCTTTAAGCAATGGGGGTACTTCAGTGAGAAGTCTATGTAGACAATACAATTGTGCCATATTATGGTCGTCATTCATTGAATCAATTCATAAGTCCAAAGCAAAACCATTAGATTTGTCTACAGTGACTGGGTCCTTGCTATCAAAGTGACTTACACATATGATGCAAGTTCTGCTCAACCTTCAAACCAACCACTGAATACATTTGTTATCAACAGCAACAAAAATTATTCAGGGAAACCGAACCATGCAAGCTCCCCTCATGATTGATAATACATGAAATACATAGATAGTGGTTCTCATGATAGTCAGTTTCACACAATGAATGAGGACCTGCTTATCAAATGGAATGAAAACTTGATTGTTACCTTTGTAACCAATTATGATTTTATACATCTAGCACACAAACTCAATGAGATGACTAGTCTCCAAATCAATATTCCTAAAACTGAATCTTGTCTCCCAATACAATTCTTGGATGGGTGGTTACCTACAGAACATGTGGATACATACAGAATATTAAGTGTAACATCCAAAAAGTAGTACTGGCTGCTTTTATTCAGGTTTTATAAACTTTTGTCACCAAATCATGGTTCTTGTATCATAGCATTACAACTATCCCTCAATTGAACTTTCAATGTCAGATTAGCATGCCCTGTGGTTGCAGCTTTGCCAATTAATGTCTGTTATGATCCTATGGATCATCTGGTCAGGCAACAGGATGGTCAAAGAAGATATCAGTGAAACGAAATCAACAAGCTACCTTTGAAATTTTGCTGCAAATGTGACAATGACTACTCTTTATGTAACCTGTTTTCTGCCTTACAATACAAGAGTGTGACTTTATAATTAGTCATGTTTCAAAAACATTTATGAAATACATTTACAATATCCAGATTTTGTTTTTATAAATATTATCAAATTTACATGTTATTATAATTTTCCAAATAGTCTTATTCATTAAAATTATTATTATTAATATATTATTATTAATATATTAATATATTATTCTTATTATTAATGTATATAATAATTCCACTTTACTTAAATTTCACAATCAATATTTATAATTTAAGTAAAATAAAGTATAAATATTGAAATTCTACATCTGATAATTAAAGTATTAAAGATTATAGACTTCATATTTTACATAACATAAGCAAATCTATTTCTAAAAATGTAACATTTATTTTAAACAATTCATTTATAAAATTATCAAGTATTAAATTGTATACACAAATTGTATATTTTATAAAATTTAATTTTTATTAGAATAAAAAGTTTTACTAATAATATTATATATGATAATATATTCTCTAAATGTTTACTTTCAAATATAAAAGTCAATTCATATAAATGTTATAAAATTATATATATATATGTTAAAATTATACATTTCTTTTAATTGTATATTTATGAAAATTATTAATTTATTAAAATTATAAATTTATATATTTATTAAAGTTTTTTGTATTTATTAAAATTATATATTTATTATAATAATATATTTATTATTATTATATATTTAAGAAAATTACAAATTTTTTATAATTATGTATTTAATAAAATTATACTTTTAATAGTATAAATAGCACTTTAATTTATTAGCAGTAATAAAATATATACTTATAAAATTTCAGATATTATTTGATCTGCATTAGTTGATATAAGTTTCTTTTAATAATTAAAAATGTATTACTAAAAATAGATTTTATTATAAATAGATATCTGAAATTATTGGCATTTAAATTATTTCTTAGAAATAAGAGCCATTAATAGTATATTGAAAATTATTATTCACTATAATATAGTTATATAACTACTATAATAAATTAAAATAACTTTTTTAATAAGACTTAAAATTTAATATATCATAGACAGAAATATTTATTCAATAATTATTAATGTATACATTGTAATAATTTTTTGAACAAAATTAATCAATTGTGATTTTTTAATATAATTCAATTTAGGAAAAGTAGTTTCAACAGGGAAACAAAGTTAATAAGTTAATAAATATTTTTATTATAATTGGGCGGCTTATGAGATATTCCTAAATCTCTTTATAAAATTTTATGTAGATATCAGAAATAAGTACTATTGTTATATATAATAATAGAATAATAATAGCTCAGTAAACTCAAATATAATAGTATTCACTATTTTATTAAAAAACATCTATAAAATTGAATTGACTTTAGGTAATTTCATTATTTTATCTGACTAAGATACTAGCTAAAAAATGGAAATATATCAATATTAAGATACATAAGGGCCTGAAAAAACAGGTAATGTATGTCACAAAACAATTTTTTTGTTTGAAAATTGTCAGATCAATAAAATTTGCTTTATATTATTATCAAATATATTTAATTGAGAAAAGCATCCCAGAGTATAAAAGTTATTGAAAAAAATCTAAATTTCAAATAAAATTGTTTTATATATTGGTAATGTATGTGACTGCCCATATCATTAACTGTCGAAATACTAATGTTTCTTTTATTTGTTTCAAAAACTCATATACTCTGGGATGTTTTTCTCAATTTAATGTATTTGATATTAATCTAATCCTAATAATTGATCTCAACAATTCTCAAAATTGATACACCCATGTTTTGTCAATTACATTACCCATGGTATGACCCATAAACTCAACTTTGGCCGCCGAATATATTTATATACTATCAAAAATGGTTAACAATGATTTGTATGTCAATTTTAATATTATGAAGATCACTAAGATACAAAAATAATATTGCATTTAATATGTTTATGTGTAAAATATCAGGGATTAATACAATGCATTATACATATAAGAATAGTTATTGAAAATGTTTACATATTAATATTTAATATATCCACCAACTTCTAGCAGTTACTAACATTGTAATGACATCTTGGATCTCTTAAATTGCAAAGTAAATTATTATGTACTTAATTTTAAAAAATTAAATTAAAAATAATAATGGTTAAATATATATAACTGAATCATGAAAAGTAAATTTAATTATACAGTTAATAAATTTGAGTTACAACTTTAATGAAGTATCAGGAGATTACTCATTCCATGTATAGGCTGTCCTAAAAAAGCAAGCGGCAGTGAGAAAATTTATTTGTTCGATATTTATATATTAAATTAATTATTTTTATTTAGAAATTTATTTTAAACATCGAGCATGTCAGAAAAGGGATAGACAATGGTGGAAATTATGTCACAGAGTAAGCTCTCATTGTAAATATACCTATATAAATATCGAACAAATAAATTTTCTCACTGCCGCTTGTTTTTTTTTAGGACAGCCTATATGTGTAACTCTGCTGGTCCACAGCCTAGAATCAGCATTATTGGTATCATATGTATTAATACATTAATATACAAAGGTATACATGATTATTATAGTTATGTACTTGTTTGTGACTAACACCTCTATTATCTTTGCTTATACAAAGAAGTTGACAAAACCAAACAAAAATATTCTACTCAAGCAGTGTTACGACTAACAAAAAAAAGTGTTCAGATCGGGGAAACTAGCGTCCAAAAAAGGCGTTTAAATCATAGATTCATCGGTTGGTGGTTCGTATATACCATTAATGCTCGTATTGCCTTAAAAATTCTTGGGCGACTGTTCGCAATATTTCCTTGACCTATTGTGATAGACGTATCCCAAAGAAAAGTTATAGATCATAACAATTATCTTTTTTGATAAAATTCCTGCACATGTCATCATCTTCCTAAGAAACTTGGTGTCTTTTTTGGTGAAATCAATGTGTAAATGCAAAAATATTTAACTTAACATGATAATATATACTATAAATTTATATTTATTTATTTTCTTTTAAACATTATATTCAACGAAATCAGATAGGATCTGATGATCTGAGTTTATACATTATTTTACTTTGTTTATTTTAATTTCTTTCAGAGTGAAATTGTATCATTTCAAAAGCTTCCGCGAGATTCTTCACCAAAGACAATCATCGTTGTATAATGCAGCTAATATTTTACAAGATAGCTTTTCAAAATTGGTCAATGGAGAAGTAAGGGTGCCACTACAAAATTATATGAACGTAAGTACATTATACTGCATTATACAATAATCACACTTCTTAAATTCTATATATTATATAAATTTAGTATAAACATTATATATTCACTGATATAATTTTACTCGCATACTTTATTTATTTACTATACATACAATATCTTTATTTATTTGCCACTATATTGTTAAAAATTACTCATTAGAGTTTTAAATAAATAAAATTGTAATTATATCTCTCTAATTAATTAAGTGATAGAATTTTATTTTATTTCTGCAATTTCATTAATATGTTATCCTTATATTAATGTATTTAAAATTTTAAAAGACAGATTTTTTAATTTTCTAATTAGATTTACATTTTGAAAAAAAATTCAGTGCTCATTTTAATTTATTAATGTTTAATTAGTGTTTAATTGCAACATATATATTATATTCACCCTAGTTACTATTCTTACTATGTCCAAACTATTCTGCATATTTACTAAAATTATATTAGGTTATATATAAATATATAATATAATTATATATAATTACTGTTGTCTTTTTTGTTGTATTTTTGTTGTATCGTACTGTTGTATTTTGTGTTCTATTTTATATAGAGTTTATTGATTTAATGTAATTAATTCTGACTGGTAATCATCTAACACCATTCTTTGCATAAAACTCTAAACATGCACTAACTTTATCGTGGTGCACTTTGCGACCGTTAATCTCTTTGTGTAATTAAAATAAGACAAACTAATATTTTTATTCCTGCATAAATTGCTACTTTAGAAAACCTTGCTGTAAGAAATGAAGCATTCATTTAGTAAAAAAATTTGTAAAGCACACTCACTGGCGGTATACTACCATTCAATTTTTAAACAAGTCATCTTTTTGGGTGAGCTTTCTATTTATAAATTATTACTAATTAAACAAGCGCAAGAGGAGCTGAAATATCTATAACGTCTGGTAATAACGTCTGGTATTGTTAAATAATTTTTTTTTTATTTGTTTTAACTATCCAAAACATCTTTTTCAATATGACCACCTTATTGTGTTCTGCAAATTATTTCTAAAACTTAAACATTACTTACATTTGACTAATCCTATATATATTATGAAACCCGAAAAAATGTAGGATTATTAGGTATGTCTAGTTTTATGTTTAGTTATCTCTAATCTTTAGATTTAATGATGTACCTATATCTTGTTTTTTGATTTTTTATTAATTTAAATAATAATATGCTTAATTAATTTTATGTATGTATTAAATAGGATTTATTCTATAAAATATATTTAAATATTATAACAGCATCGTACTTGTTTCTTACACGTGTATATTTACCATTTGTCAATAATCCTAATGTGTAAATTTATATTAATTCAATATCGATCGTATTATTCTTAATAAATTCTTGTTTTACAATATATTATTTCGAACGAATAGGATGTTATATCGGTTTTCCCATTTTAATCGCCATTCCTGAAAGTGGCATAAAAAGTAGTGAATGCTTTCTCAATGTCAAGGCGCAATATTATGGCAATATTTCAATCGGTAATCCACCTCAAAACTTCCGTGTCATCTTCGACACTGGATCGGGTAACTTGTGGGTTCCCTCCTCCAGGTGTTATAAGGCCAATCTGGCCTGCCAGAGGCATAACCAGTTCAATGGTTCTAAGTCAGGTTCTTATACCAGATATACCACACCTTTGGGCATTCGTTATGGCAGCGGCAGCCTTAGTGGAGTTCTCAGTCAGGACACTGTACGAGTAAGTATTGCCGTTAATTTCAGGACTTAATATAATTAATAACAAATTATACACAATCAAAAACTGCACATTCATTATGAAACAACTATAAAGCGGTATTCTATTTTGCAATCGATTGATAGACAAATTTTTCTTAGTAACTCTTCATACACTAGTACATTTTTTAATGAATTACAAAACCAATTTTTTCTAAATCCATCTTCTCCAAATTGGCGAAAATGCAGTATACCAAATATTCAGTATTATAGCCCTTTAGTAATATGCTTACCCTAATATGATAGTAATATAATAGTAATATAATAATAATAATAATATAATAATAATAATATATAATAGTAATAGTTTACCCTAATTCCTTCAGGGATTCAACCATATCCACCGATTTATTCTAAGTGATCATTTATTATACAGTTTGAATTACAAGTTTAGCACATTTGCAAAAAGTTAACATATTTATTAACAAACTTTTCAGTTCATGTGCTACCTGTTCTTAGCATTAAAGGGGATATGTTATTATTATATTTATATCAGCAAGTGAATCTATCATTTAATAATGAATATTAGTGGTATTTCTACCAAACAGTTATATCTTTTACATCATATTCCAATTATGTTTATTCTGATCGTAGTTTCTACTACAAAATAATGAGTTTGATAAATAATTTGTTGGCTACAAAATTTGCGATAAAAATGTTAGTTAAATTACGTGATATTATAAGCATTTATATCACGTGATCTTTCTGTATAATCCTCAGATTGCTAATATGGAGGCAAATACGCAGCCATTCATCGAAGCTCTACTGCAACCTGGGCAAGCTTTCGTAAGTGCCAAATTCGATGGAATTCTTGGCCTTTCTTATTGGTCAATAGCTGTTGGCCGTCTAAGACCTCTACACTATTCACTATTGTTGCAAGGTGCTCTAAAAAAACCAATTTTTTCATTTTATCTTAACAGGTAATTACTTATGCTCATTTAGTATGATATAGCTAAATATATAGGCCCCTATTATATATCATATGAATAATATCATTCTAATTTATTAAAATATGTAGTAGGCCCTAGTTTGCAATCAGAGTAGAGTAGTGTGAAAGTTTCAAAGTTTCATTCATTTTTAAATAACTTAAAGCTTCTTGAATATATTTTAAAACACACACTGTCAATACTATTATTTGTAACTTCTTTAACCAGACACCACCGAATTACCATGGATAATAATTATTATTTCAAACTGTGTATATCTGTGTATTTGACCTATAGGTCACACCTACTTTTCACTTTAAATGGTTAATTAAATTATGTTGTGAAAATGATTCCGTCATCACGGTTATTTACTAATCAATTTCCCGAGAAAATATATGCTTAATTATGATATGTCTCTACATTTATATGTGTTTTTTGAATTGTTGACCTTTATTATTTATAATATTATATTTACAGAAATGTTAATGACGACATTGGTGGTGAATTACTTTTTGGTGGTAGTGATCCCGATTTTTTTGTTGGAAACTTCACTTACGTTCCAATTACACGTCGTGGTTACTGGGAATTTGTCGTTGACGCGTAAGCTTTTAACTATCGTTTTCACACGTTCATTTCCAATAAAATTGAAAATACTACCTTGTGTTTGTTTTTACAGTTTTCAAATATATTCCTTCAGGATTTTCTATCAATTATATTTATGGTTGCTATATTATAAATATTATGAATTATATTAGGTTGCGTTATTATTATAACGCTTGTGACACTATATCACCGTTATATATAATCTGTTAACTTTTTCAAGTGCAATTTTCATGTCAATTATTGTAATAATTCAGTATTTGTAAATCAATTGTATATTTATAAAACAATAAAATGATGCAAAAAACTAGTATTATATCAACTATAATACTCAATTCAGTTATATTTAATATATAGAAGAAAATTGTTCTGTAAATATAAGCTAATATTGTTCGATTACGTTTTTACACTGATAAATTATGCAATCTACTCAACAATTATAACTTTTGTGTTTTCAACTAAACAAATGCATACTTTTGTACTGATTTGATAATTGGTCATAATTTCCTTTCGTAATTATTTACTTCGTATCCGTTTTTCCAATTGTTTCTTATTGTGATATTTACCACAGTACGTATTGGAGTAAACCAACCATTCATCATTTATTACGACCCACACTTTATATTGAAATAAAAACAAACTATTCCTATAAAATAATGTTAAATTTATACGCAATTAAATTATACACATATGTTGCATACTAATTTATATTACTAATTACGTATCTTTGATTTTTTTGTTTTGTTATATAATAGTAAAATGATTATATATTTGCATTTGTTATGCAAAATAATACATCATATCTGAACTAAATTGTACGGATCTTTATGGTAAAGTTGAAACTTAAGACAATATTATAAACGTTTTCCTTGGAATCAATCGGCTTTTTTGTTGTGAACAAACAATCAATAAATAACGCTGATCAAAATGAGGAAGTTTACTATATTACTTTATTCCGATATAATCAAGTAAAACGATAAGACAATTTATAAATAATTTGAACATAACACTGTGATTTATTATGTAAAACTAAAATGGCGCGCTTTTACTGACTGATTCCCAAAATAAAAATTGACATAAAACGCTTGTTCAGTGTTTTAACAATACTATAAAGTAATTATTCTCGAATTCTGCTTTAGAATAAAGGTGACTAATAACGACGCTATTCAAATGTGTCGTGAGGGGTGTCATGCAATCGCAGATACCGGGACTTCTTTATTGGCAGGACCGCCTGATGACATCGGCCGATTGAATAAGAGACTGGCTGCTACACAGCTCGCTTCCGGAGAGGTGAGACATGATATGGTGCAATATTGCAGTTTCATGTTATGTGAATGCTAAATCTATGAACATCATATAAATAACTTCAAATTTTTAAAGCTGATTTAAATAAATAGAATCCATGTAATTTGAATAATGTGCTTTAGATCCTGTGTTAGTATCGTAAGTTTTTTATGCTAACATCAAAGTAAAATTGTCCGAATACTAATTTTGGAAACATAATTAAAAAATTTAAAATATAGAAATTGTAGCCTACTATGTTTTTGGGAATTTTTATATGTTTACACAGTTTATTAAAATATTGGTTTAAACAAGTTTAAGTATTGCATAAAACATGTAGACTTTATATAAATTTAGACAGACAATTATATTATTACCTTGAATTCAAATTGTGTTATATTAGAAACCGAATATCACTTTTCATTACTTAAAATCCATCAATTTGGCATTTTAAATATATAGTGTATGCGGTTATGTTGCAATTATCAGGGGAGTGAACCATTTATATAGAATCTTGAAACTTTGAAACTTTGCACTAAATCTAAGATGGCGTCCATTTAACACGATAATAACTTAATCGCCAACTATGTTGGACATTTGTAGTAGATATAGTTTTTCCAGTATATCGTTTTATAGGTTTATTGATCACTGAATTCATTATAGTATTTATACATAGGCGGCGAAGCCGGGGAGACTGATGGGGCTCCAGCCCCTATATTTAGACCTATTGGGCTGGACTATCTTTCAGTTCATCCAGGTATATATTAGAAAGCTGTAGGCTTCCTATGGTAGAGTGAGAGGGTTATAAAACTGAGCTTCATGGATCTACAGTTCCAAGCCAACATAATCCCAAGTCCCGGTCCTTTCCATATCTGTGCCTTACCATGTCTTAGAGCAACTCTTGAGAGCAGTGGTCTAGATGAAGCATGAATTGAAGCCGGCCTGAACAGTAGCGTAACTGTAGTAACCACAACAGAGCCTTGGATGCTCACCAAATCACTATGCATGTTCTATTTAATTTGTCGATCGAGGCATTCTGCGAGCAACATCCAGTGCTACTCAACAAACTGACGTCTGCAATAGAAGATGTGAGACTTGGCATCCGATCTGAAGCTGGTGGAAACGCTACAAGTATTCGACCACAAGAACGAGAAGTACCCAATGTACAAGTGGGCTCGTATGTATATGAGACAGGTCAACAACCTTCTCCACTTCATGCGAGGTACCCGCGACCATAACTGGCTCTTGTACCTTGCCTCATTGGAAAAGATGTGCATCTACTATTTCGCATAAAACAGGCATGACTATGCACAGAACATTCCCGACTACATCCTGGAGAGCAGCCCTCACTCGATATAGCAAGAGCTCAAGAATGGTGACTTTGTCGTCAGTACAACCCTTTTGCATTCACATCCATTGGACCTGATCACGCACAGGAACATTTGAACAAAATCCACAAAGATGAAGGTGCCATTTCTGGCTTAATCACCGATCCCCAAGGTGTGCTCAAATATTTCCTCAGCTCCCTAGAATGCTGGCTGCAGAAACCGTGCGTATGCTAAACATATCAGATTCTATACCAAAGAAGCACCACCAACATTCAGCATCTAAAACTGCATGACAGGAAAAGACTCTGAGACAACTCAAGGATGTCATAGGCAGTGTAAACCCATTCAATGCACCAGAAAATGATGATGGGTCATAAATTAAGTTGCTCAACTTCGTCACCAATGAAGTGCGGCAGTGCAGCATGACGTTTAAGACATAGAGGTACGCAGACGCACGGCACTTGCAATATATGTTAAATGAGAGGGGGTCAATGGAGACAAGAACATGTGGGACAAAATGTTGAAGCTCAAGTATCTGACTTGGAAAAATGGATGCAAAAGTATCAGTCTGAAGGGATCCTCCTCATCTGAAGAAGTCAGCTTGAAAAAAACGAACTCCCTGTTCGTAAGCTTGCTTCTCGTTGCAAAGTCCTCAAAAGAACTGGACCTGCAGGACATTGTGGAAACGCATGAGGCCCGGTGGTTCTCTGCTACCTACTATAAGCAAGTCAACCCTCATCCATGAACTGGAAGGAGTGGTTTCAGGGACAGATACTTCTGAAGAATCCATAGAAGAGCCGATCATCCTACAATCATCCCCAAACCAGTGGTGCTCTGTCTCTCTGCTGTTTGTACATGACAAGCATCGTAATAGATAGCATGGCTCTCGTGCAGGATATGGTTGTTCTGAAGGTTAGTATAAAGTATTGCCGAGACCTGTCAGGCTGTTTCATTCGAAGTGTTGACAACAAGTCGTGAGGCTACAGTGACATAAACTTATTATTCGATACCTACACTGTTACAAACTCTATGAAAAACCGAACGAGATAGCTCCGAACAGCAGGAAGAGCACAAGACAAGGGATACAAAATAGAAGATTCCACACCTATCAAAGACTTTAAGGTATTCTATCGATCACAACCCACACACATAAAGGTGGATCCCCACACTAAGATGTACATCACAAGTACACAGGAGGAAGTTACTTGTCATGTATGCAGTAGCAGTGAGTAGTTTGGGTAATACACCACATATATACTCCTCTGACACATATGTATTGGTGCTCGCTCTGCGCAGGGTGCCAGACCTCAACACAAAGAGTGTCATCATCATGGGCTCTGGTGATCGACAACGGAAGACAACATATCTACATGGCCACTGGCGCAGAACCTGCAGTAGCTTTACCAGAATTCCACGTGCTCACTGGATGTGATACTACTGGCCACATACAGAGAAAGGGAAACCCTACTTGCTTCAAATCCTTCATGAAGGCTAGTGATGACTTAATCCATGCACTAGCTGGGCTTGGTGTTGGTGTGTATCTATCTCCGGAGGTGTTGGCTGGTTGTGAAAAGTTCGTGTGTCATATCTTTAAATCTAGTTATGAATCAGCTAACGCATTCCGGTGGCATATGTTCAAGCAACTCAAGGGCAACCAGAGTGTAGAGAAACTACCTCCAACTCAAGGATCCATAACTGAATACATTCCGCGAGCATACTTCCAAGCTAACATTTCGATGCAAAATATAGTAGCTGTTCCAAGTCATTTAGATCCAGTATTGTTGGGATGGAAGCAACTAAATGACTGACGTTGTGTTCCTGTGACGTAAATAGTTCCACCAAGACGTTTTCATATATTGACAACAATTGCAGTAGACGGTGTTCTTGCAAGACCAATAATCTGTCATGCACACAGCTTTGCAAGTGTGAAGGTGCTGAAGGATCGTGCACTAATGTTGCAAATGAGGAGACAGAGAGTAATGATGATGATGACAGCGACGGTGATGACTAATAACGTGGCAGATAACTAGCATCCGGATACATGTACAATTGACCATCCAATTTGATATGTGTTTGAACACCATTTTATTTTCCCTTGTTTGTTAAATACATAACATGCCTAGGTAAATTTCCATAACACAAGTATTGTATGTTGATAAATGTATATATGTATATTTTTTTTGTATATATGGTTGTCACCATATTGTACTTATTCTACGACATTAATGAAAACATTGAAAACTTCTTAAAGCAGTAGCATGCTTGGTAGAAAAGAACATATTGTAATCACAACATTTTCCTTAGCTTATCATTATACATGTAGATAAATAAGTATTTGTAACTATAAGTCATTATACATGTACGTTCATTAATAATGTAAATAATACGTTCAAATATAACGATTTATTACTTTTTGGTATATGCTGGCGGCCATCTTGAATTTTGCCTCTGGACATAAATTAAAAAATTGGAAACAGGTTGTTTTGTGTTCAGTATGATCATAGAAAGTAAAAATCAAAAGTTTCCAAATTCTATATGAACCTTTCATTAAATAACACAATGACCTACACTAATATGCCACGGACAAATTATTATTTTCAAATGTGTACATACAGTAAATAAATATAAATAAATACATACGTATGGATATTATATGCAGGTTACAAATATTATTTAATATTTGTTTCAAATATTTGTTGTTCTTCTTTTTTTTATGTTATCCGATTTTAGTATTATAACCCGATTACTGTTATGTAGCTATCTTTATCAGTCATTTATAATTTTTATTTTTCATTTGATTGTGTTCTTTTTTATTTTTTAAAAACAAAATTGTATTATACTAATATAATTTTATTTTTCTTCTGTCTTCAGTAGGGAGACTAGGGTCTACCTCTGATATTATACTGTTCAAAATGCTTTTTTTACTATTTGTTTGGGGTTTTAATAAGTACTACTTGCAATCCAGTCATCAGTAGGGAGACTAGGGTACCTGATGAGAGC
>JAUZND010076946.1:0-16441 GCA_034780555.1 Coelogynopora nodosa | reverse complement strand
GTAGACATGAAGCATCAATTATGACCATCAAACCTTTGTATCGCGATTGTTTAAATAAATGTTGTCTGGCTCTCGGACTATTAGTTTGCATTTGCTGTTAAATCTGATGTAAAAGTTGTATACATGGCTATACTATAAAATAAGGAATGTGAAATTCCATGTAAATAAAGGATTAAATAAGTTTGTCAAATTTTATAATCTATCTTATATAAAAACGATATATATATACATATATAAAGGGGAGTAATACATGAAAAATTCTATTAAAAGTATTATATTTGTTTTAATTGTTAAAATAATTCCATCCTTTTATAATTATGTCACATCTGCGTTTTATGTTTCATGCAGTACACACTATTATTATTGCTAATAAACTATGTAAAAGGCAGTTGATAATATAGTTTGTAAATTGAAGCTATATTTAACTATCCAATTTAATATTTATAACATTTCAAAACTATACCGAAATAATGCCAACAATTGTAGTAACAATAACAATGCTTATTTTTTAAATAAAATCTGAATCAGAACCGAGTATGTATGATACATTTCTGAATTATATAAATACAAAAATATTTTTAAAAATACATTTAATAATTAAACAGAAGTAAAAATTAAGTAACACACAATACATACAGTTTTTAAGTAATAAAGAGTGGAGAGTGGTATGAAAAATATAAGTAAACTTAGTAAATAAAATCAGTAAACTTTTCATTGATATGAAAATACACTACTTGTTATAGACAAAAATAAAAAATAAATAATTAAATATCACTTATTGATCTGACATTTTACAAATGGAAAATACTATTCATTCGTCGATTTGTGGTTCGTGGATTTAACATGTATCACTGACCTTTGTTGGTAGAAGTGGAGAATTTAATTTATTAATAACGTTGAATCTGTTTGCGATTACCTTTTTTTAAAGATTTTTTTTGCAATAATTAATCGTCTTTTGTCCGTGTTTGGGAGGTAGTTAAGTGCTTCTTAAGGTGTTTGTTACAGATTATTCAGTGAGCTCTGGAAACATTGTGAATTAACTTTTTGATTAAGTGGATGTGTAACCCACGTATAAATGGAAGCCGTAGTACAAATGGTTTTGGTATATGTATTGAATAAGGTGGTAATTGATTTAAATTGATTATTTGAAAGAGATAATTATCCATATAGTCGAATTGAACCAAGTTTCGGTAATAGCAGTAAGAGAGGTTTGAAATTTTTGCGATATTATACAAAGATAATCAATGTATTAAATAGTGAACGACCATTTGTTTAAATAATAGAAAGGAAAATATTGAAGGATTTTTTACAAAGGCTATTTACATTGTTATGATTCCCGGTTATTGAAAAACCTGATTCATGATGAATCTACATTTGAAGTTAGCCATTTCTGGAGTTTACTTCTATGGTTGGGTTTGTCTCGAATAATTTTCCCCTCTGGTAAGAGCACTTCCATCAAAAAATATGTAAAAACGGAGCGTATCTGCGGATTATTTCTTTTCAGAAGTACGGGCCTGCAAAACCAATTATATTTTCATCTCTTCGCTTTCGAGTTTTATTTTATTAGGTCGTGGCGAAGACGAAGTATTCTCAACAAATTTGCCAAGCCTAAAGGGTTTACAGTTTTTATTTAACTTTACCTCTTCAATTTGCAGATTTTCAAGCAATAAAATTACTTTGTTAAATGTCTACTCACCTGTTTGTTCGGGAAGGTCAGTTATTATGGCAACTTGTTTTCTTTTTTGAAAATCCATTTATTCAATTTGAACTGCTTGTTCATGGCCAATTATGTTTTAAGAAAATCTATTAATTTACTTTGCTATTCAATATTATTGATATGAAAAATACAACAGCATTTAACATTTCATTACTGATACTTACGGAATAGTTTTTAATATTTATTAAATAATTTTTTATATTACTAGCATGTATAAAATAAGACAATTTTTATTGAATCAGAAAAACAGGTAATCCGATCAGAGGTTATTTAGTACTATATATACACAACGTTGACATTCTTAAACACACTAGCATATGTCGATGTTTCTCTTTACAGGTTTCATACAGTTTTTAAAGGTTTAGAGGATTTTCCTATTGTTTCCTTATATTGAACACCTTATAAATGTAGTTATTATATATTCTTTAACGAAAGGCTTCGCTGTAGATGTACTTTTGAAGAAGGTTTTTTTAATACGCTAATCTCATTGACAATTGAACTTACTTTAATTTTATCTCTGACTGATGTACATCATCAGTGTGCAGACTACGCAAGCATCAAGCCGACAGTCCAATTGTACCTCGACTTCCTCTTTAAGATTGATAATGGCAGGCAAACATTTTTTCTTGTTACATTACAATATATTACCATATACACGCTATAACTCACGCGAATGATGTGATACTTTATATTTTTGAGTGTTGTTTATGAAAATAATGCAAAACTTGTAGAATTCTGTAATATATTTCTCTAAGCCATATTATTTACGGTGTATATTTTATATTTTTAGAAGTTTTAGTTATAAATTGACTTATAATTCCTGCGCATTTTCACAATAATAGTATGAAAGAGGAATTTCTAAAACATGCGGTTTCTACCAATTTTATTGATAAATTCTATATCGCCATGAGTTAAAACCATTCTAAACTGTTTGAAATAGTTCGATATACTAAAAGAGCTAAAACAAACCGGTGTATACTTGTCTGAGCATGAGCATGAGCATGAGCATGGTTAGTACGAACAGAGTCTGGCTAACTAAAATAGAGGAGAGCCGCATTGATGAACTTATTTTCGAAAAGGGTAACATAGCAGTGCTGAATAGGGATAAGTGGTTCATTGTGTGTGCGGTGCATTCAATAATAATTCACTAAATATCTACCATGTTATTGATTGACATTTCAATATTGATTGATTCTTCAATTTTGTTTTTTAATTCTTTTGAAATTGGAAATAAATATTGTTAGATACCTAGCATCCTAACACTATCCCTTAAATCGATTAAAATTTGTCTGATATTTAAAAAGATACTTATAATTCAATAATGTAATCGATGTCTTATATATATATATGTGTTATTTAAAAAATGTGTTTTCCATGGAATATTAAAACAATTTAATCAGAATAGCCTATTTTTTATTTGTTCTACCATAGTCACATTTTAATCTCTAAAATATAAGGTTTGTAAAAAAATGTTCAATAGCTTAAACAATTTATCATTACAATTTTGTATTTCTTTTTTAATATAACACTATGCGTGCGCAGTAAGAAAATAATAACTGTTTGAATTTTATAATTCTATAAAATATGGCTTTTGGTCTTTCTAAAGCAATATCTTAGTTATGCTTTTGTATTGAATTATTAGTAAGAAAGAAAGTCTTCAGTATTTTTTATGTAGCTGTGCATTGAAGGGAAGTATGTGGTATTTACGTCTGTAATGATTTTTAACATGTGGAATTTATTATTGCATTTCACTCTTTTATAACATATTTTGTATCTAATACTGTATATAAATGATATGTACGACAATACCGATATGTTGCTATTATTAGTTTAACACAGAAATTTAAATAAATCTTTCTTGAAAATCTATTGGTATGAAAAAAATATCATCAAAATATCATTATATTACCATTACAAAACCTTAGATTGTATACAATTTTATTTAAATTGTATTTCGAAAGTAAAAAATGCAGCAATAAATGGCACATGTTAAAAATCGTCACAAACCATAAATTTTCAAAAATGGCGCAAAAATTTATCAACTGTTATAAAGTGGAATTAAACGGATTTGGACTCTCTATAAGCTATATTTATCAAAAACTATATATGTTTATTATTTAAGCACAGTCCCTGGGATCTGCAAGACTATTATTCAGATTTATCGCTATGCCAACTTTGTAAGTTATATTATCGATTTCTACATATTTGTGTAATTTCTTATTTTTGTTTATTTTTTCCACAATTATCACCCTTATAGAGAGTTTAACCTAACCTAAATTCGGTCTTATATGAAATACATGTTTTGGATTTGTTGTAACAGTTGAAAAAGTAATCGTTATAATAATACCAATCTATAAGACACATACCTAGTTCAACACAAGCACAGAATGCATTTGTGTTGCAATACAGAGCAATTATATATAGGTACATTTGGCATTTTTTTAAATTATTATCAATTACTACAAATAAGTTACCTGAAAACATATTTTTAAATTACGATATTATATAGTAAATATATTTATTGCAAAGATTATTAAGTATCAATTTGCTACCAAATGTAATTTTAGAACTAAATAGTCAAATTATAAATGTAACTATAGAGACAAAATCTGCTCCTCCCTACTGACCAGACTGGATTAATAGTCATCCAGCAGCATTATATAGGATTTCATATATGAGTTGTGAATTCCCTGAACAGATACAATCTTATATATTAGGCCTACATACATACAGCTAAGCAAAATTAAGCTCTTTTAAATAAATATTTCAATCTATTCCATATTTAATATTTCGATGTATATTTATACTGAGCGGTTACATGTCAAATTATAAATTTTGATTATATCTTTTTAAAAACTAAATGATTTGATATACTACAATATTAAATTCTTGTAAGATACAAAAATAAACTAAATTACATGTTGTAATATAGAGTGACTCACGATTTATATGAACACGTTATTTCACTAAAAGAACAATCATATGTAACATCAAATTCATTTCAAGCATTTCACCCATACATATTTAATGGTGCTGTTCGGAAAAAGTGTGCTTAATTATTTTATATTATAGAATGAGTACATTTTTTACCAGGTTTAAATTTACTTAATTAAATTTCAATTAATTTTAAAAGCATTAAACAACTCTTTCACGCTTTCAACTGAATTGGGGGAAAATATTTTAAACAGGTTTAATCAATTATTAATATGGCAAGTTAGTTTAATGAAATTATGGTTAACATATGAAATACAATTTACTTAATGATATTTCAATTGTTGGTTGCCACGAAATTAGCGCAAATTTAACTGTATATTATGTAAAATAATTTAGCCTTCTACTGGTAAATAAGAATACAGTATATATATATATATATATTGTATAATGTAAATGTAACAATAATTTTCAAATAAATAAATAAACACAAAATATTCTTAGAAGGCTATATATGTTTTACCTTATTTGAACTACGGAAATTACTTACTATATGTAGGACTAATGTTGCGATGGATATGGATAATTCAATAAACAATTGATATATAATTCATGAATAGATATATGAAATGTAAAGTTATATTCGGAATGTAAATGTAAATAAAATATGAAAAATTCCTATTTCGAACAATCTCTATTTCCATACAATATTTTTAACAATAATTTAAAAAATTAACCTAATTTTCCAGTATTGAGGTTCATTCATAAATAATACACAACATAATATAAATTACTCTATTAATTTCAGTGATACAAAACAAATTAATGACTCCTTTGAAATTAACATATCTTTATAACATTAAATCGATATATATATATATAATTTTTAGCATTACAATAGGTATAGGAAAAAGACCTAAACGTTTTGTTTCACTTATAGTGAGAGAGTGAACACTAAACATTGTACTTGAAAAAATACGAAACAAAAGATCAGGTGGATATTGGACATTTTAACCATATATATATATATATATATATATATTATAGGCCTTATTCATCAACAACGGGTCGGGATACAAACCGACCACACAACATACACTCCGATTGAAGAAGTTACCATTCTTCAGTGGAAAATTGAAACACCACTTTTCAGCATGTCGGAAATCGAAACTGAATCGGCCGGGTTGTCAATCCCTATATATATATATCGACCTAAAAGTGAAATCAAAGGCCAAACTGGAATGTGAGGAGCAGTCAGGAACATCTGAAAATCGTTATGGCTTCCCCTTTTATTGAGTGGAATTGTGTCGTCACGTGTTGTCGATAACGCAGTGGTCGGTTTTCATGTTGACAAGCTGGAAACAGAAGAGAATATACTTATGTGTGAGAACATTGAAATACTGTCGATGTACTCTTTCGATGAGATACGTACAGTTTAAAAAAATTAGAAATTAACTGCAAACTGATACTTGAAAATGTAAATCCATGATTTTTTATGAATATCGATGGGCTGATTGTATGTGTACTGTATATTGTGTTTGTAATTTGTAGTATTCGGCTGTCTTAAATCTGATAAATATAGAAATATTACATATTATACGTTTTTTTGATAACAAATATTATGTGACATCTGCATTTTGCGTAAATCGTTAATATTATAAACATTTTTTATGGAGGTAAATAAATTGATAAGATATGAATAAATACATTTTTTATAGATTACCTTATCAATGTTATTATAGAAATGGCTATAAAAATGCGATCAAGTAATGTGTACTTATAAGAGCTTAAATTAATCAATGAAATTAAATATATATCATAATAATTCTACAACATTTTCATTTACTTATTATAGTTATGTGTCAATAGTCAACAGTTAGAAGAGAGTATGGTCATGGTGTATAAAATTCAATAAACTTGTAAAAATATATGTTTTAAAAGTTATCTCATCTAAGAACGTATAAGGTATCTTTTGTGATTCTTTTCAATTGTGAGACATATTTGAGAGTTATTTTTTATTAAATTTATTCGAGAGTAAAGCACGACCACTGCAATATTTGTTAAACGCCCCATAAATGTGGCTTTAAACAGACGGATACTACTAACAACAATTCGGTAGCAAGAAACAATATCCTGAAAGGCGAACAGTTCTGCAAAACATCCTAAATAAACTGTCAATTAGATTGTTGCAAAATACAATTTACACATAATACGTGTATCATGTATACTTATATATCATAAACATTTATTTTAGTTTTTAACATTCAATCTCCTGATGATCTGGGAATTTTGAACGTTTCTATATAAATTAAATCTTACTGGAAAATCCTGAATGTTTTTAAAGTAGATAATGTGAGAAAAATAGTACGAGATACGTTCAAAATCGTTAGCTTTTGCCAAACAAATGCTTGAAATTAAATTCATTAATATCTCAGAAAACTTCCCCATTTGGTTGATTTTATTATTTTTTCTAATGTTTCGTTGAATAAAGAAGAAATCAAATCACAATGTGTTTCATAATATTACAGAATATTTCACAACAACTGAATGCATGTATACAGACATCATCAACTTTTCAAGGAGGTAACGTAAACGGTGTACGTTTTCTTTTATTTCACGGGGAATATGAGACTTTCCCGCTGTCGCTGTTCTGTCTTTTCATTCTAAGTTGAAAAGAAAGTTCTTTTAACGCATCAGTGTCAATGACGAGCGCCACGGAAACAGATCGAACACAATTTCATCTTTAGTTTCAACTCACTATCTGTTGAAGCGGGCATATAACAGAGAAAATAAACGGAAGCGAAACGAGATCGTTACGTGTAGAGAAATGTTTGTGACTTCACTGATTTTGAGGGTATATTTTAATTTAAAAGAAATATATGATAAAATTATCTATCATTAACTACTTTCTTTTTAGTCATTCTGGTTCCTGTTATGTTCTGTATATCATCTATGTGTAAACAGTTCATACTTTACAGTAAGTATTTTTTTATTATTTCAATGTTATTTTATAAATATATATTTTATTATGCACACTTCTTCTAAAATATGGCTTATGGCTTTTAACCTTGTGGTTAAAATTAATCGACTAACGATTATAATTTTTATAACATTTATAATTCAATTGGGTTACATTACTTTATATTTTTACCAACTGAATCACAATAAACTGTGGATCATCAAGTCTACAGAGCGCGATATCTTTTCCCATTTTTGTAGAATTTAAAACTATATTCTAGGTTATAGTAATTGACACCCCTGCTTAGCCTACGAAGGGTTCAGAAATGGTCCTCGATTGTCACAGTTCAAATATATTTTGTTTAAATAATCACGCCACCTTTGTCTTACAAAACTATGTGAGAAAGTGACAAACGATTTTTCTTAAACTGGTTATATTTTTATTTATTAAAATATATTTTATATACATAGTTTTTTTATGATGATTAAATTATATTTCTTAAGGACAGAAAAATATCGGAATAAAATCGGTTTATGTATTTCATTAATTTATAACTATAGTACAATTTTATTGTTGACTGTTACATAGTTTCATTGATAGTTATAAGTTGTATATCAGTATATTTAGCTTAGTTTTTCGATCATAGCGGCACACGCTATGAATGAATATAAATAAATATTAAGTAATTGTTATCACGGCTGAGTATATGTATGTTGTACAACTGTACAATTCCTATTAAATCAAATTAAATAATACTATTTTTTTTAATAACGATACATATCGTTTTTTAATATAATTATAATAAAATACAGATTCATAGTCAGAGAGTCATGGTTGACAAAACTTCCCTTGTCAAAATCATAAGTTTTGTTGTTTTCTTCCCTATATGTTAAAAATACATTAAATTTGTTTATATTTACCGCATTAAATTATAAGTTACTGACATTTAAAAGTTTTGCAATAATATTACACATGTAAATGAGAACGCTGATAAAAAATTCATAAAACCTTATTTTTTATAAAAAAATTCAGTGTAAAAACCGAAAAAATACTTAATTTTATTACCTATTTTATAAGTTTAAAAATATCTTTTAATTTACTTCTTAAAAATCTAAAGAATAAAATCAATTTCGATAAGATTAAATCTGATATATAATTATACAATACTTTATTGAATAATCAGAACTGACATTTTGTCTTTCAAAAACTATTAAATGTTATTCAGATTTAGATTCCTAATTTAAAACCATTATTTATATTCCGTATTATTTTTATAACACATATGCAGCCAAAAAAGGGGTAACGCCCATAAATGTGTATCTGTAGCCTGTACGTTTTCTGTGTTTGAAACAATTAACACTAAGCTTTACATTATAATGTAAATATTTATTTTTGATGCAATATATAATTTTAATTAAATATGCCGAACGAATAAAAACGTTTGAATTAAATTATAAATAGTAATATATAACTACAAAAATGCGCATCAATTAAAATTTTAATAACCAAGAAACAGTTTTTTCTTAATTAAACAGCTATATAAATAATCGATCAATTTAGCAAATACATAGTTTTATAAATTAATCTGAAAGGTTATATTATGTTTGTACAAAGTCTGCTAATAATAATTTAGATTAGTTTTAAAGGATTTTGCATTTTGTTGTTAATTTATTATAATATAATCTGTTATCAGATTAAACGTGAAATTCTTTTTTTTTTAAGTTTCAATATCTAACCTATATATAGTTAATAATATGTTGTGATTTTATTTATAATTATTAGATACACTCGATTTTTTTAAATTGTATTATTAAATAAATTATAAAAATGTAATGTAATGTATAAATTAAATATTTTATAATATAAAATAAATTTGAAAATATAATTAATTGACCTGTTTGAATTATAAAATTAAATACGGGTTAATAGGTTATAATAATAAATAAGCAAATTAAACATTACACGGCTATTTAAAAAAAATTATATTATTAAATTTGATTTAATAGGATTTGTACAGTATACTATACATATACTTAGCCGAGATAACAATTATTTAATATATCAAATAGGATGTATATGCCGCTATCGTTATCGGAAAACTATGCTTATTATACTGATAGATAACTTATAAATATCAATGACACTATGTTACAGTCAACAATGAAATTGCACGTTATTTTATAAATTAATTAAGTATATGAAAGAAAACATTTTAAAAAGTACTTTTTACCGATTTTTTTCTGTCCTTAAGAAATACAATATATTGGATCATCGTAAGAAATAATGTATATTAAATATAATTTAATTAATAAAAATTGAACCGGTTTAAGAAAATTCATTTAACATTTTCTTACATAGTTTCGAGGACCATTTATGAACCTTTCGTAGACTAAGGTGAGAAGGCAATTACTTCTTAGAATATTTTTATTCCACAAAAACGGGAAAAGTTATCGCGCTCTGGACTTGATGATCCTAATTTGATTGTGATTTAGTCGGTAAAATATAAAGTAATGTAACACAATTGAATTATAAGTTGTTAGTCTATTAATTTTAACCACAAGGTTACATAATCTACATTTGATATTACGAACATTTTTAGAAGAATTTGGCATATTAAAATAAATATTAATAAAATAACATTGTCGGAATAAAACTACTTACTGTAAAATATGAACTGTGAATAAATAATATAATATACATCATAATTTGTCCATCAATATTTTGCTCTAGAATATTAAATTTGTTTATATTTGTTTAAAAATAACATTAAATAAATGACATTTTTGTAAACAAAAAGTTCAGGATGAAGACAAAAATACAAAAAAATGCAATGACATAGATATAATAAACAGCCTTAGAGATTAATTATTATGAGTTATATATAATTTTATACCCGGTTAATATTTTGCTGAAAGTTTTTTTATTCTACCTATTTTAATATTTTTGTTTGTTTAATATAATCCAATTAATTTTTATAATTAGTTTCATTAGTTTCATTAATAGATATTGATTACAGTTATACAACTTTTATCAAAAGTTATAAATGGTAATCATAATAATAACATATTTTAAATTATGTATATTGACTAATAGAAAACTGTTTTATTTATAAATACGTTTCGTAATTTCAAATTTATTAATTTGCTGAATTTATACAAATAATAGTATGAATAGTGAATATATATATATAATTCGAGATCGAAATATTAAAATTTCTAATAAATCTTTTTTAATCATTTCTAAATGCATGCATGCAATTAATTATATTGATTTGTGGAATAAAATTATCACTGAAGTTAATTTGGTTAACATAATACCTACGTAGGAAGTTCTGAGTAGTATCAACCTTTTTTGGCAAACTGTTTTATTAATAATAGTTTTAATGTAATTAAATCATAGTTTACCTGTTCCTAATATTTTATATTTAGTGCTATTATGTTTGATAGTTTATATATTCCGCTATAAATTGAAGTAGACTAATACTTGACTGCTGATTATATTAATTTTACGCATTTACATACATATATATTGAAACTCATGATGATATAAAACATGTTTTTCTAACTAAAAAGAATTCTCTATTATGTTTAAAATTTCCTCAATTCTATTCATAAAAATGAACTTGCAATGTGATTTAATAAAAGAAGTAAAATACCTTCTTTTGCAGTAGGTTGTACAAATCATTTTTGGTATTATGATATCTATTGTACATCTTTATCTGAAGACATTATTGTATTCAATAATATATTTAACCAATTTGATGCAATATACTTCTTATAGTTCTTGCTTCAGACGAAATACATTATTTCTGTGGGGACTGGAGATTGTTACGCCCCCTTTGAACAGTATATCATTATTATTTCGTCTGAAGAACACAACCAAAAATTAAGTCAAGCAGTGGAATTGTAAAAAATAATTTGGATACATATTCTTAAAAAAATATTGGTTCAACAAATAGGTTCAACTTGAATAGAGCTCGTCATTTCTTACAGATAGATTTTTATTTTACTGATATAATGTTACAATTTGAAGAAACCTTGTTGTATAAAATGTTCCCAATTTGAAAGAATCTTTGTTTCGTTGTGAAATATAGACATCTAAATTTACCTAGATTTCAGACGCTGTTTCTATTCAAATTTTTCCAATTCTGTCAAATAATTATTTTTATAAATAGTCATGTTGTGTCTTAAATAAATTTAGAACAATCATATATAGTGTATATTAATTCAAAAGAACCCAATAACAACATTTAGTTTTGAATAACTAATAAGTAAAAGAGTTGTCAAATTAAAGAATGTAAAAGGAAATGTAGTTGAAAATTAACAGTTTATTTATTAAACCTTCCTCAGTTTCTATATATTACATAAATATATTACATAAATAATGTTATTGGACCATTATTGAAAGTTATGTATTTACATATTTTTAACACAATTATTGAATTTCATGATAATTTGGTAAAAATTCACTTAATCGGAAGTTTTAAAACAATATTGAACGAAAAGGACACGCAAGAGACCGTTTTAACAATTGAATACTTTTCAAATTGTGCGATTTATGCGTCCAAATAGCATCATGAAAAGGCATTTTGAACAATAAAAATAAGGTAATTAATGTCTTAACGTAAGAAAATATAACAAATAATGCAACTGTGTTTATTGGTTGACCATAGCATTTTTTGGAAACGCACACAATAGTGATTAAATTTCGCGATTGTTTGGTAAAAATTTAGTCATACAACCAATGAAATATATTCAGAAGAATATTAATTGAAACGGACAGAGTAGTAAATAACCACACTTGTGTAATTTCATTCCATGTTCATTTGAAATACTCTTAAAAATTAATTGTATATAAAAATTATACTCTAAATACTACCAAATAGACGGTTGATAAACATAACATGTCTGTTGAAGTTTTAATCTTAAAGAATAACTTTCCCATATGCAACAAGGCCATTGTTAGAAATTCTGCACACTTTCTTCCTGTACATAAGGTACTTCTTTGACGTAAGAGAGATTATTTCAATAAAAGATTTATTGTCACTGTCGATTCTTCTACTAATTAACACCGAGATAAGTTTTACTACTACGGAAATATTTATAAAGAAAACGACTACCGACTAAACTGAAAAGACAATTGGAACTAATTTTAAACAGATGCTTATGAAACTAAATTTTAAATGTTGCCATATTGCACGGATATATCAATCAACGCAGGATATCGAACAAGAAAACCAACTTAAATCATTCAGTGACAGACGAGGAATCAATACAGTCAAATGAGGAAACATCAATAAAATCGATGGTGGATTCGATGTAGGACTATGGGGGAAGTGTAAGAATCGACGCTTCTGACTACAATTCTGCATGAAATACAAAAAGGCCTACATGATAAATTGATGTTGAAAGATTTGAAGCACAAGATAAAAAACAAAATGATGAATTATAGTGAACAATTTAATTCTATAAGAAATGACGATGCAATGGAACAAAGTGAACTGATGGAAAGGTCGAAAATATTCTAGAAGATACTCTTTTTGTCGACTACAAATCAACTCTACTCACATTTTATTCAATTCCTCAGCCCCACCACAAAACAAATTAAATACAGAAATATTAATAAAAGTAAAATTAAAAAGAACCAGAAATTATTAAAGCGACATTCTTGACTAAACTCCAGAAATGTAAAATAAAATGAATGTGTTATCATCCAACAACAAATACTTATTTAAAAAGTAAATAATCCAAACATAGATTGTACTCTATGTAAAAAGGCATACGGTGATACGATAGCTAGATGGCAAGTCGAATCTGTGGATTTAAAAGACATCCGAAAAGGTAGAATAATAATTGGGTACAGGCCTCATAATAAAGAGGAATACGTGTAAAAAATTATATATATATATAATATAAAAGAAAAAAATAAATTATTACTAAACAATGGTGCGGGACTTTGAACCCTCAGCGACTAAACTCCAGTTAATGAAAACTAAATTAATTAATTAATAATAGCTATCTATGAAATATATTTGAGTTTAATTGGTATGACAACTATTAGTGATTAAAGATATGAAACATATTAGTGATTAAAATATACGAAACCCATAAATGATCAAAACATAAAAACTTACTAGTGACTAATATCTATGAAACCTATAAGAGATTAATATATATGAAACCTATTAGTGATTAATATCTATGAAACCTATTAGTGATTAATATCTATGAAACCTATTAGTAATTAATAAATGTGAAAACCTATTGTAATCATTAATATTATAATATAACACTAAAGGTACATTACCATTCTGTTGATATATATATCATTCACAACGGTTTGGCCACATTGTCTGTAGGCATGTAACAAAACCTTATAATTTTATTAATCAACCCCTGGCAATATTTGAATTTCTAAAACATCTACTAATTCGATAATTGGCGAATAGTTTAACCGACTCGGGTAAATTTAAAAATTAAATTATGCGAACGCTAACAAACATATTTATCGATTTTTAATACGGTCGGATATAGCGCGAAATCTTTATATCACCGTCTCATATTGATAAAATATAAATATATTTATAAAAGTGTGAATTTAATCCTAAATTTAATAATCCGAGAATGTATAAAATGCATTATCTAATTACTGTCAGATTTACTACTTAAAGACATAATAGCATTGAAGATGATAAGCTGAAAATGGTTATAACAATAAAAAAACACAAATGCATGTAAGTATATTATTTTAAAATGACAGTAAAAAAATTTTTATACTAAAAATAAAATATTATATAATTTAGACTTTTTTTATTGATAGAATCTTTTATTATTTATTTAAAGTATTACGTTTTTACGAAATAATTTTCTTGAGATTACACTTGAAATGTTTAAACGATTATTTTTTCATATAAACATTTTGCAAATGTTTAATGGAAATATTCTGCAATAAAATAATTTTTTAATGAAATAGGTATTTAAATATCATTTAAAACACTAAAATGTTTGCATATTTTGACTAGTTGAGGAAATTTGATTAATTTCACAGAAACATTGAACATTTGAAAAAAAAATGCGTTATTATATTCAAATAAAAAATAGTTTGTGTTTTAATGTTATACTATACGTAATTAGAGGCTAATATCATGTAACATAAAACTTTATAAAAATAGTGTAATACTGTATACCTTATATCGTCATCAAATTACAGTATCTCCTATAATATTATATAAATACCTTAAAGCTTTAACAAAATTAGTTTGCTATAATATATGTAGTATATTTTTGTTAAATGTAATATAGGATAGTATTAACATAATGTGTTATTTTTATTATTAAACACCTTGGCTTTGAGATAGAAAAACAAATATAAAATCTGTTCCATTATTTACCTTAAAATCTCGTCTCTATACTATAATTTAGTCTAATTTTCGCAGAGATCAATAGCCCTCGTTAACGAGCGTAAAAAGGTCTTATTATGTACAACGAATGTTTTTGCCACTAACTTGTATGTGAAAAGATCTAGCATACACACATACGAAAATTATGCAAATAAGAGAAAGAAATAGAGAGTAGGACACAAGTTCTAGTTTTCTTTTGTGTTCCCATGTGTGATAGAACACAGTTAATGTTTGTGTTCACGCGTTTAAACATTACATGAGTAATATCTCAATCTTCTGAGTAATGTGATAATTTCTGCACTTTATAAACCATTTTATTAATTTCATTTTTTGTCATTCTGTTTAATAGATTTAAAAAATTGACCATTATAATAACTTCTTTTTAGTATATTTCATAGAAATTAAGTGTATTCTCTAAATAGTAACATATCAATCTATAAAAAACACATTCTTAGCTTGTGATAGAAAACATCAGGAGAAAAATTAATTTATTTCAAGCACAATTATTTATTCTAAATTATAATTAAAATGAATAAAAAAACAGAACATTTTATTTTATTTTCCTTTGTAAAGCAAGCGTTCTTATTTAGTGCAACTGATAATAACATATCGCCATGTAGCTGAAAATTACTTATACTTTTGACAATTTCGGTTGAAATTATGTATAATTGCAGGTCTAATTTATTTCCTTACAGTTATGTCGAATGAGTTCAAGTGTTGAAAATAAAAGTAATTTAATAATTAAATAATAATGTAACAATTTTATTAAATAGTGAAATTTATAATAAATAATCATTTTTTAATAAATGGTAAAACAGTTTGGTTTTAAACAGTTAATGTTACATACTAGTATATAGTTCATAAAAATATACTGTATATATAGCTACACATAATTATATTGTCTATATTTAATTTGTAATTTAATTCCTATTTCTAATATATTTTTTTAATGTATATTTTTTTAATAAATTTCTTAATAGGTATTAATTACTTTAATCTAAACAACATGGATAATGAAAATCTTAGTTATTAAAAACAACTCATTTGAAAACCCCAGTTTGTTATCTGGAATATGTGTTAGTTTTTGTTAATTTTTTTCCCATTTATAAATTTGAACGAAATGTTGAAAAATTGTAATATGTTAATGCAATTTTTAACCCGAAAAAATTTAACATATTTTATAAATAGGTTTTGATTATTTTATTTAATATTATTTCAATAACATTTTCTAAAGTGAATTTAGAAATTTCTAATGAGATTTTGTTTCGAAGTTAATGATAGTTAATTAACTAAGCTTTCCAGTTCTTACAAACGGTACTTTATATATGTTGTATTCAATCATATATTTCTTTTTAACTAACTTTATTAGACGAAAAAACAAAAATCGTAGAATTTTCAATTTATGTCTGAACTCATTGAAGCTCACAAAAATTAT
>JAUZND010076935.1:0-11173 GCA_034780555.1 Coelogynopora nodosa | reverse complement strand
GACAGTTAGTTGATGTGACAGTTAGTTGATGTGACAGTTAGTTGATGTGACAGTTAGTTGATGTGACAGTTAGTTGACGTGACAGTTAGTTGATGTGACAGTTAGTTGATGTGACAGTTAGTTGATGTGACAGTTAGTTGATGTGACAGTCAGTTGATGTGACAGTTAGTTGATGTGACAGTTAGTTGATAGGATCTTAGATTTAGTGCTTATATATTTTGAAAAAATTAGAAACAGGTGGTGTCCAGTCTTATATATTTAAAAGGTTCATATCCATTTTAATTGCCATATTAATACACACACATTTCTTATACTGTAATCTTATATGTAATAAACGATTTAGTTGTATTCATAAGTGAATAACCTAATTTAAATAGGATCTTTAGGTTAACAGTGCTCACCTATATTCGGACACTTACCTAAATTTAGTATGAATCATGAATATGTTAATATTTAATTATTTTACATTGTTTACCTAAGTTATAATATGCTATATAACGAAAAAAATAAATGATTAAACTGCTTGATATATTCAATTAAAATGAGTTGCTTTTTAATTTCAAATTTTTCTTCATTACTTTTATTTATTAATTACAAATTCTATTTACCAAAGTAATATTTTTAATATTCTACAAGACAAACGAACCTAGTTGGAACGTGAGATTTTTATTATTGCCAGTACCCAAAGTTTATTGCTATTATCCATCATGCAACGATAATATTATCACTATGCATGCGCAACTATAGGATAAGGTAAACAATATCAATTGATTTAATTACTACAATTCGTTTTTGATTTGTTCGAGAAGACGTCAAAGATACTTCCCTATAAGTTGTTTTTATACCTCCTCAGAGATATATAGTCTATCATTTCATACAAAAAATTATAATTTTCTAGATGGCGCCAAATACCAAATACCCAATTCCAATTACATATTATGAATATGAACACAAAAACTGATAAAAAATATGTTCAACTTATTTATTCATTCCTAAAAGCGAATAAATAGTCGTTATAAAAGTTGTAATTTTTTAACATTCTAAACCTTCTAGTACCATTCTAGTACCATTCTAGTACCATTCTAAAACTTCTAGACCATTCTAGTACCTATTATATCGTATACTATACAAAATCATTAATATAATGTTTATAGCAACATTTCGTTTTTGTATTTTCTATTATTCATTCATAGTTAGTGTATACAGGATGTGATTTTATCCAATGATTTCTATTTATTTCTATTCACTATATATAATATTTATGAAAACTTCTTAAAAATTTATAATTAATTATCAATCGGAAACTATCAGATAATGTAAAAGGAAGATGTTTTGTTATAGAAAGTGAGTATATGTTTTTTTAATTATCAATAAAAAAAGATAGATAATATTAGCACAGTCAAGAGTGTAATAGTGCGTATATTATCTTTGAGATAAAAATGAATAATTATATTAGAGAGTTCATTACACTTCTTCAATTATTAATTAAATTAGACGTCATCAGTACTTGAATGTCATTTCTAGAATTCAGAATAATCACAAATTGTATGAATTTATAAATAATTAAAATAAAAAGTTATTATATATAATCTGGATTTTTACAATTATGTAAAATATAAATTTAAGTAAGTGTTTCTTATTTGGGAAAATTAAAAAGAGTATATTAAAACCACCCAATACAAGCCAAACTTACCTAAACTTTAATCAATATTCACTATTTAAAACCCAACTATAGAAGATGTCATTTTTTGTGTATACTTATACATATTATTAAAAAATGGGTAAGGCTATATAGGAAGCTACAGTTTATCTTTAATAAAAAAGTAAACCTTAAATTTATACTATACCTATTATTTAGATGATTGTTGTTTTTGTAAATATTTATTTTCATATATAGGCTACATTCTAGATTAAATATATATAAATTGATACACATTCAAAGGATTCTTAACATTCACTTTGATACTATAATATTCTACTGTGACATTGCAGAACTATTTTTTTGACATGTGGTATTCAGTATACATAACTATATATAGGGCCTTCCCTCTTTAAACACAATCTTTAATACCATTATATAACCTATAAGTAAAGTATAAAAATAATATATTTACTGAACACATTCCTTGTACTCCACGACAGAATACACCGAGCACAGGGGTATGATGTGGTGACAAGTTGCGCACCACAAGACATAACCAATAACCGATCACCTCTGTTAGAAGAACGTAGGCCGTGGGAGGGAGGGAGTTAGTCGTCGGTAAGAAAGTCCGATCGTGTATAAATATGCTTTATACGAGATCTCTCGTGTCAAGAGCAGAAAATACCTGTACACTTTGCAATGGCGGCACCTCCACCGGGTTGCAAAAGTTTGATTGAAGCCAAGTTTTTCGGCATATTTGCCATTTTTATTCAGTTGATATTTCTAATTATCTTCATTGTCTTTGCCCGATATGGCTCAGAGGGGACCGCATTACAGAATTCTGTCACGGACCGCACTAATGAGTCCAGTATAGGTAATACTTATTGATAAAGTTTGATTGTTTTCTATAGGCCTGATTAGCAATTTACTTTGGCTTCCACTGTGGATCCCTTTTTAGTTTAACTTGTTAGTTAGTCAAGAAGAAATGAAACATGTAGTTGTGAAAAAAAATTAAACCCCTTTGTGAAAGTCATGCATGTTATATATAGTGAGAAACTGTTAAAGATTAAATCGTGTCATGAATATTATCAACTATTTCAATTATTAATTATTTTTTGTATTTAAATTTTATTAAATTTTATTTGAGTGAACCCGGCTGTGTTCTTTTTAAATTTATGTTTTGTTATATATATATATATATATATATAATATGTTTTAGCACATAATAGGATTATATTTTACAATCAATTGTCCTTCGGTATCAACGACAAACATTTAAATATTTTTATAAATAATCAATTCAATTAGCGAACTTTTCATTAAAACTTTTCAATTTGTAAAATATAAAAATTAATAGTTAATATTTTTTGAAATAATTATTTTTGTTAATTTTAGAAATTACTAAATATTATCTTTTTAAGTATAAAAACATTCGTCACTCACAAACACTTGGAATGATATTTTGGGATATATTTAAATTATTGACATTATTAGTGAAATATTAATTTATTACAATTGACTTGGGACACGACCCTGTTAAATCTGAAATATAATAATATATAGGAAATATATATAAATGGGGAACATTCATAACAACGTTTATATATGAATTATTACATTTTGCAAAAAGGATAACGTTTCCATGGATACAAACGTCCTCCTGGTTGATTTCTTTATATTATGACTTACGCACCTTATGACAGCGAAAGTTAGAAACAACCATTGCGCAGCTATAGTTTCTATTTTTAACCTAAGCGTGGATATATAGATAGGCCCTATGTTTGTAGTACACCTGTACCCTCTTGGGTACTTTCAAAGATTAAAGAAATAATTTTTAAGGAATGTTTTCTTAATGAAATCCAAAATAAAAAAGAAGTTATAATAGTTATAAATTATTGTCGCATACTAAAATGATTTAATACTTCCATTGGATTTTTCAATATAGCCTTCCTCAGCGTTCACATGGTTATCGTTCTTGGCTACGGACTGTTATATACGTTTCTCCGGAAATTCGGTTACGGTGGTATTGGACTCAATATTTTGATCATTGCTTTTGCGTTTCAATGGGCTCTTATTGTCAATGGTTACCGGAGCATGGATCTAAATTTATTCACATTCAACGAAAACCAGTAAGATAAGAATAATGGATTCTTAATGAAAATTATTTTTTATTTATTATTCGGTATGTATATATAAAGTGCTATACAATTTGGCATCTTATAAAGTGTGTATTTTTAAATGTTTTTGGTTTCTAATTTTGATTTGAAATTTAATTAATTTTTTTCACGATACACTCTGCTTTACCTGTTCTCCCCAGTATTTACTCACTCCTGTTGCTTCCGCATCCCTCTCCACCCGATCGTTTTATCTTGGTCATTCAAGGGGTGCTTTTAACTTTTTGCTGCCTCTTCCATCTTCCATAATGAAAGTTTGTCTTGTTGTTCTGTTCACATTCATTCGTTCTGGGTGTCCAACCCACAGAATCTTCTACACAACTCTCTGTGATAACGTTTGTTTCATTGTTGTAGGTTTCTTTTCCATTTATCAATCTCACTCAGATATGTTCACATAAGCTATATACTTCCAATTTTAGTTATTAAGACTAAGTCAGACCTACCATCTCTAAACTATAGCAGCACGCTGGTATGGTACATATGCTAAGTACTCTTCCTTTCATTTTTCAGCAACTCATCTTTCCGCCATGCGATCTCCACTATAACGTGCAATCTCTTGTTTACTTTTATCTTTTATCTGTCAAATTAACTTTTCCACACTTTCAACAATTTTTATTTTACTAGAATTCTTTGCTAGTATAAATAAATAGTCCGTGTACAATAACATTAATTCAAACATTACATTTCTGCTCACTAGTTCCATAGCCGCAATAAAGAGAAATGGCAATTCCTTGCCCGATATTATAGTCCCTTGTGGACGGACCGTAAGTTATTTTGATACAACTGCATCAATATTTTGTTTCATCGTATATATATATACATTCCCTCTTCCATTTGAAAGTCAACCCATCCATCGCAAAGTAGCAAACAATAGCTCTTTCAGGACAGTAACAATGTCATAGGCTTTATCGAGGTTAACGATAGTAATCAACCCATTTTGATTATTTTAAATAATTTTTCAGTTATCTATTTCTAATAAAAAAATGCCACATCTTCTGTCTCTGCAATCTTATTGTTATGTGGTTCTAAAAATATCCTCAGTTTCTTGTTTGACATTCTTTTTAAAAATTATGTGGCGACATAATGTGATATCTCGTATATTCGAATATTCGGAATATTCGACATATCCCTTTCGTTTTCAGACTGCCATGATATAAAAAATATATAATTACCTTTGTTTTTCATGTTAAAAATGCCATGCATGGCTAAACCATATTATGAACATTTGTAGCTTTCTAATAATTGAAAGGAGTATATAATGTCACCTTCTTTCATCCGCCCCTCCACTTTTAGTTCAAATGTTTGATAAAATGGCAGATACACCAATCACCCACTGATTTACTTATAAACCTGATTCTCTATAAGAAATTTTCGTCTTGTTAAATATTCCTGTAAGCAGGAATAAACGTTATAATTGGTTGCCAAAAATAAATATAACTTGTCTTGTTATAGGTTACGTAATACTTTTGTTAAAGTACGGTTATATTAATGCAAATCAAATATTTTATATAAAGATGAAATTACTATAAATTGCAATATATAGTTTTATAATATATGCGAATTAAACACATGGAAATTTGGATATTGATCCTAAACAATCTTTGGGGCGATACTATTGGACTACTTTTAAAAATTATTTTATCATATAATTATTTATGACATTATCATATCAAATTTCTAGTTTTGAGAAGTAAGGGAGGGTATATCTATGATTTTGTTTCCTTTTAGCTAATTCTTACTCTGTCTTCCGCTATATATATTAAAAATAATAGTAATAAATGCCATTTTATTTTATTTATCAGGTGTGCTCCAATGGGTCAAGTTAAGAGGATACATTTTATAACTTTAGGAATTTAGGATTTTAAGGGTATTTAGCCTAGGAATTTAGGATTTTAAGGGTATTAAACTTTAAGAATTTAGGATTTTTAGGGTTTTTAAGCTTCAGCTGTTTAGAGATTTGAAGGTATTGAGCTCATTTTAAATAATTTATGACATGAGAATTATAAGTGAGATTGACTGAAACAGCGAATCTAAACTTCAAAATACACGGAGTTGAATGCAACAATATGCCTGCGTATGTTTCAATAGAAGTATGCTTATATTATGGCAGCATATTTACATATAATATACATATTATGGTATATATACTTATAGTACCTACATTCAGTACCTACGTAAAAGAATATCTCAAAACGACTCATTAAGGTCACAGTCATACTCCCCATACTCAATTTAGCCTGAATTCTCATTGAAATCACCCTATATGGCTACTATCCTATGCATTGTATTGTGAAAAATAAATAAATGTACTTGAATGATTGATTGTTCTACTATAGTGTAGCTCCCTGTAAATTTCTAAATAGCAAAATTAAACTCCGCGACCTTGACTTAGTCGGAATCCCATTGAAATCACACTATTTGGGCATTGTTGAAAAATATATCTTTCTCAGATGGCAGGCGCGGATTTAGAGGGGGGCGCGGGTCCGCGCGGCCTCCCCAATGAGATGAGAAAATGCCCTTTTTGGGGAAAAACGTGCCCTTTTCAAAAATATAAAGTGCCCCTTTTATCAATACGTAAAAAACTCCCCTAAACACGCCCTTTTCACATTTTACTGCGCCCCCCCCCAATATGATTTTCTGGATCCGCGCCTGGATGGGTGTGGTTTGGAAGGTTAATGAGTGACGCTTATAAAATGATTGGACAATTTTGTGATAAAAGTACTTATTTTTAAATGCTCACTGGTTCTCCGGCCATATGATACAAATCACGAATTGCATTAAATAAATCATTTCATAAATCAAATAAAGCTTCTGTTATATATATATGTACCTATTAAGGCATAATTTTATTCTATGTTTTTCAAGACTCATTGGAGCCGATATGACTTGCCTCTGTGTAATCATAAGTCTTGGTGTTATGCTCGGAAAGCTAACTCCTGTACAAATGCTGTTTATGTTGATGCTGGAGGTTCCCGCGTATGCACTCAACTACTTCATCTGTCACGATCTTTTAAAAGTAAGTATACACCAAAACCGGACTCTTATTGTAAATCTACACCATTTATATACTAATATAGCGTATACATATTAAATAGATTGTCAGAATTTATTCAAAATTTTTTTATCATCTACAGCCAGTGAAATATTCCCATATATTTGCCATATATTGTCATCATGGAAGTGATTTAATCATTGTATGCCAATGGAATGTAAAAATCATGTGCACTGACGCGCCGAGATAATATTATGTTCATAATAAATAAAATAAACACAAATAAAATCTTTTAAAGCTATTCCTGAGGATTGCATAATATTTATATATATTCATAGCAATTGTTCCTCTGAAAGTTTATTCATAAACTATACTTGTGTCATCAGGCGCAACCAACATTGTTATAAAATCTAGAGTAACTTCGAAGATTATGCATATTTTATCTCAGAATTATGTTCGTTTTAATCAATAGAAAATACACAATGTATAACATTGTACAGTGCATACATTGTCACGCAATGTTGACACAGTATATACACCAGCATTTCAGTTTGCTCGAAGGATATCTTCTGCAACATTCCTACTTGCCAATTCCGACACATCAGCAAACAGTTATATCTGGCAGCCTTGAAGATGACAAATAGAGATTGCACTGTGTGCAAACACACCGTCTTCGAATACATTATATAATCGTCAGTGAACCTCAATTGGATCCAAAATATTCGAAATTTGCGTTTGTTTGAGTGATAATGAACTTCACTAATGATTTTTAAATTCAGCAAAGATAATTATTAGTGCATTTACATTACAGTATATATATGTGTGTAATTGTATTTCTGAAATAAAAACAAAAAAAAATTAAAATACTCTGTATTACAGAACAAAATATTAATGTAGGAAAAATTAATTAATAGCATTGACTTATTAATTTAAAAATATGCATCAACTGCTTTTAGACATTTTTTAATATTGCATAATGGTGTTTTTCAGAAACAATTTGAATTTATCCTTTAAATTTGTGAAATTAAGGTGAAAAAGAAGCGAAAAATGAATGAGGATATTCTAAAATTTGTCAAACAAAAAAGGATACCCTTTTTATCGTTTAAACTGGCAGTGTCATATTTAGTAACTAATAGAATATGACACTGCCAGTAAAAATATTGGTTACAACATACCTATCTATACCATGCTATTAAAAATCACACATTACTAATATATTAAACGGGTATCGCGGTCGTACTTCATATTGTAATTTACCGTCGGTTGACTTGTACAGGTGAACGACCTGGGTCAGGCCATGTACGTGCACATGTTCGCGGCCTACTTCGGACTAATTGTAAGTCGAATAACGGTTTCCAACATGGTCCTTGAATCGGCAAATGACGACACCGCCTATGTGTCCGATATTTTCAGTATAATTGGTGAGTTGTTACACTTTGATTGGATACGCACTTTACAATTGTAATTTTTTTAATTATACATGCCATATATTTACAATGGTATACCAGTTTTTGTATAGTATGTGTATTGTTTTATATTGTTTTAAACTTATATCTTTGTGATAATTAAATATTTATTTACTAGATTGACATTTGTAAATATGAACATTTAAACCATACTGTATACATTGTATATGATTACGGATTGTTATTTTTCATTTCGGTTTTGTATTTGATTTTTGTAACGCTCATTGATATGTGAACAGTAAATACAAATTTGTGTTGTAAGTTGTAGTTTGATAAATATACGTTATTATTTTTCATTAATGAGAACAAAGGTTTGGTAATAGATTTATTATGGCTTGAGAAGAAGATTATCAAAAATTATTCACAATTTCTAATATTTATAAAGCCAAAAACAATCAATAAAATTAAATAAGTTGATCCTGTATGAAACGAAATATCTGCTCAATCCATAAAAATTAAAAATTAAAATAATTTTTTATTTTATTTTATTATATTAAACATCACCGTATGTAGCTAGCATGTTTCGAACTGACATGAAATATAGTTTTTCTAAAAATATAGGATTCAAAAGTCGTCATAGCGATAATACTTCAGCAACATTTATAAACAGATATAATCATCAACCAAAGTCACGCATAACACAATTATATATTCAGAATAGCGATCTTACCAAATGATGTAGATCCCGATGTATATTTAATCAAACCTTAAAAAGGCGCTTTTTTAAACGAATATTTCCAAAAATATTATTATATCTAAAAGAGTTAGTTGTTTTTTTCAATTTTCAACAAAATGGCCCTTTTAACCCATCGCAGAAAATTGGGTGGTGAGTTAATTATCCTCCTATAGCATATTTCTCAAATACATATACGTATATATACACTCAAAATCCGTAACAGCTATAAATATGCTCTTTTGACTCAGTGTAATCAAAAGTTTTCTTGCGGTTCTTTTAGTTTATAATATAATAATTAATGTAGTCTTTTCATATAATGTTTCAGTTATGTTTTGATAGCATCATTTTTTAGAAATAATATAAAAATATCATGTTTTTCCTCGAACAAATGAACATTTGGAAGATTAATCTAAAAAATGAAATTTACGATGATAATTAAATAAATATTAATCGATTGGATCTTTGTGACGTCATTGTGACAAAAATGTGTTTTATTGTTTGATTGATAATTTTTAAATGACTGACAGATAATTTCGCAAAATAATATGATAATAAAATAAAATATAATTATAACATCAAATAATTATGATAAAAAATTGCAGCTATTAATTATTATATTTTTTTGTAAATTCATTTGATCACTTATATGTTATACGAGAAATTTTGAAATTGAATTCCTATCCATTGGTTCTAATGATATCAAATTTTAAACGTAACAATTGCATTGGAACAGATACATAACTACTATCTTTTGAAGGTGAGAAAGCTAAGAACATCTGGCTTAATAAGCCAAATGTTAAAAATAGTGCATTAAAAATAGGAGTATTATTTATTGCACATTATGCAAATTTAAAATAATATTTTAGTACATTATAATCTCTTGAAGGTCTGGAAAGTGTCTTCCTGATGTGCCCAGAAGGTTAAAAAATGTTTTTAATTTGATTAAAAATATTCACGTGGTTTAGATTCACAATTTATTATCATAAAAGTCAACAAAAACCGTTTGCTCGAAGATATTTATATTTTCAAAATCAATGATTCTAGGACTTCTTCCTGACACTCTGGAGCGTCGAGATGAGACATTACCGATTTGGTGCCTTAACTTGTTTTAAAGTGTCCATGTCGTTGTTATCTACAACTTGAAAATCTGTAGCCAATGTATAGAAGTGTCTTATCTCTATGCAATGGGGATCACGTTCGTATACTTTACATTAAAGTATCCCAGAGTATGAATTCTGATTTTCAAAAATAGGTAACTGTCGTTCAAAAAGTGGTAATATTTTTGTAATGTCTCAATACAATATTTTACCGTTTTTGACATAATTTTTTTCAATGGATGTATTGGTTGAACATGTTGGTCAATGTTATTTACTTCAAAACATTATAGCAAATGACAATAATGTGAATGTATGTTTCTGAAAGAAATTATGGACAACTTAAGTCATTATAATATATAAGGTTAACAATAACACTATTTTTAAATTATAATATAAATATTAACAATAACACTATTTGAATTTTTTTATGATATGATAAAAACCTGGATTTGTCAATATTGTTATTGGATGGAAAAATAAAAAGCGACATTTTTTATTTCCAGTCACAATATTGAACAATACATTATATAAATGCAATTTGAAAAGGATAAGGCGTATAAAAAATATCACAAATTACAAAAAACTTTACAATTTATAGTTGTTCTCTATAGAGAATCTTTACACTTGTAAAACAAGTGTCGTGTAAATGGAATTTAAAATGTAAACAAATTTCAAAATCAACGGTTACTTTGATAATGCTGACATTTAATCATTTAGGGCAAAATAATACATTTAAACAAACGTAGATTCTATAATAGATAATGCAGTTTAATAAACTTGAATTAATAGCAGATATATGAAGGATATCAACATTACACATTAATGAGATCTTTTTCAAAATATAATATTTTACTTTAATGTACCACAATCATGTGTGTCTATATATAAGGTATTGTTTGGTTACACGTCAAAACGTCAGCACGTCAAAACGTCAGCACGTCAAAACGTCACCGCGACAAAACGTCACTAATTCCATAACTAATTTATTTTATTTTAATACAAACGTTTGTTTATATATACAAATGTATATCTTTATTATTATTAAATGGACAAATAATTAGTCTCCCTAGACGGATGGACATAAGTATCAGTTTTATTTATTATTAAAAAATTTTTACTGTGACGT
>JAUZND010076924.1:0-16444 GCA_034780555.1 Coelogynopora nodosa | reverse complement strand
ACGATATCAATTTATATATATATATCATTACTGGGGCAATATATACTATATTGAAGCCACAGTTATTTTAGACCGCTGTAATACAGTTAGCCCATATTATACTTCATATAATATATATTAAATCCGGGACTGCAGGGAATCATTTGCCGGTCATTTGTTAAAGATTTCTTAATTTGTGTAATTAAACATTCTTGAAATAAATGCAATAAGACTTAAATTGTCATAATTACAGGGTGGCCATATGATTTATAAAAAAAAATTCCCGTATTTTTCCGCATATTAAAAAAATTAAAAAGTCAAAATTTCAAGATATATCAAGTACAAATAACTTAATTAGTAATATACAATTTCAACTTCCAGTAATGTACAAGAATATCAATAAGTTCACAACAGTCCAAACAAAACTGAAAAAGAAAAGAGATGAATTTGTGACTAAACTAAATCAGGGACATAGTAATAAACAAGCGCGGAATTTTTTTAAACAAAATCATGACATTTTTGTTTAAAAAAAATCCCGTATATCCAAAAAAAATCCCGTATGTTAATGAAAATTTAAGCATAATTAAGCATATTTTTTAAATCTTCAAAATTTTAGTATATTTTCCGTATATGGCCACCCTGAATTCACAGTATAGCAATCAAGGTAGCCTGCGTAAAGGAAATTTGAATGAAAATAGTGATATAATATTTTATAGTATTTTTGGAATAATTATTTAGAACATTAATTAAATATTGACCATAGTAGATAATTTAAGAAAACAGAAGTTAAATAGAAACACACGTCTGACATCATTTGTATTCAGGTTTGGTGGTGTTTCTAAAAGAAGTTCATCCCATGTGGTAATTCAACAACGCTATAAAAGATACGACGAGCAGACAGACTAGAAGCCATACTTGGCATTTACCAGCAGAAGAAGGTTAGGTTGGTTCACATTGAGCTTGATTGGATGACAATTACATTCAATTCACATTATAAACGTATTCCTTCATAACACTATCCCATCCAGAGAGGGAAGACTCTCCACTCAATCTCACAAACCTCCAACTCGTCGACATCAAAGCACCGCAGCAACTCGCCCCCAGTCAGCACCTCGTCCAGGCCCCGCCTCAACTGCTCCAGCTGCAGTTCGATCCCACGGGTGAACCTCCACTGCACATAGAGCCGCACGTAGTCCGCCTTGTTGGCCTCGAGGAGGGGCAGGGAGGCCCCCCCAGGGACCAGGTCGACGTGGAGCACGGAGCCGAAGGAGTGGTGCTCCACGGAGAAGGTGGCCCCCTCCAGGGCTCCGTCGGAGATGTCGTTGTCCAGAATCCAGGTCAGACTGGAGCATAGTTGAGGTTAACACTTTTATGCGGAGTATGATATATGTGTTTTTATAGCTAGGGATTTGACAGGAAAATATTGACTGGTGAAAGATTGATTGATATTTGACGAGAAAATATTGACTGGTACAAAATGTATAGATATTTGACAGGTAAAGGATTAATAGATATTTGACGGGAAAATATTGACTGATAAAAGATTGATAGAGATTTGATAGGAAAATATTGACTGGTAAAAAATGTATAGATATTTGACAGGAAAATATTTACTGGTAAAATATTGATAGATATTTGACAGGAAAATATTGACTGGTAAAATATTGATAGAGATTTGACGAGAAAATATTGACTGGTAAAAGATTGATAGAGATTTGACAAGAAAATATTGACTGGTAAAAAATGTATAGATATTTGACAGGAAAATATTGACTGGTAAAAGATTGATAGATATTTGACAGAAAAATATTGACTAATAAAAGATTGATAGAGATTTGATAGGAAAATACTGACTGGTGAAAAATGTATAGATATTTGACAGGAAAATATTTACTGGTAAAAGACGGATAGAAATTTGATAGGAAAATATTGACCAGATGAAGATTCATAGAGATTTGACAGAAAAATATTGACTGGTAAAAGATTGATAGAGACTTGACAGGAAAATATTGACTGGTAAAAGATTGATAGAGACTTGACAGGAAAATATTGACTGATAAAAGATTGATAGAGACTTGACAGGAAAATATTGACTGGTAAAAGATTCATAGAGATTTGATTGTAAAGTTGAAGTAAACATTAAATACATTATAATTTTATATATTTTAATACAAAGCCAAAGACATCTGATACTTTAAAGTAGACAACTGGTTTAACAATTTCTACTATTTTTGAGGTCTACAAAAGTCTCTCTCTCTCCCCCGACCACCACCCACCTCCTGAACAGGTCGGGATCCACGCCCTCCAGATCCGCGAGAGTCACAGGTTCGCTGAGCAGCTGCTTGTAGAAGGGAACCGTGAACCCGGCGTTGATGTAGTGGCCATGGAAGAGGGCCAGACCCAACACGCGGCCCACGAAGTGAAAGTAGGAGAGGTGGTCCTGCAACAGAACATCAGCCGCGTGAAATAGAGCTGTTAAGGTCTGTGCACACCAAGCGCGACGCGATGTTCCGCAAAAAGTTGAATACATACTTTTCAATCAACCTATTTACGCTCACCGCTGACATATTTCAATGCAAATAGACTGTAAATCATTTTAGAAACAACTAAATATGCCACGTCACGTCGTGCTTGATGAAACCTGAAAGTAATACTTTGTCGCAGTAATCTGTGCCGCATCGCGTCGCGTTTGGTGGCAGGGTATAGGCCCTACTTCGCACATTCGAATGCACGACTAGATTTAACCATTACAATCATTTTAATCCCTGTTCAACACTTTTTGAGTGTGTGCAACTTAAAAAACAGTGTAGCCAAACTTTACTGCGGTAAGTATATCATATATAAAAAATATAAGCTAATTTCTAAAACAAATTTTATGTGGTAAATTTTAATCCGTTGAGATTATATAAATTAGTCTTCTCACCCGATCAATAAAAAATCTTAGGTGAAATAACAGAAGTTTAAAAGCAATATTTCATATCTATTCATTCCTCGGATCACAGAAAATTAAAAGGATTACACTTTAAATATCTGCTTCTCTGATTACCTCTGATTTAGAAAGTACACCAAATTTTAACTAATTCATCAAATAAAAGTGTGTCTTGATCTAGCTTGGACTAATAAATGACAACATCAGTAAATAAAAAGAAAATTACACGATATGAACAACAATAAAAAAAACTAAATCATTAACTGAAAATTCGATCAATATCCAAGGTTCAGTGTAGAAGAGAAATGTGAAACAAGTTAGGGCTTAATTAACTAACCGACCCTCCTTGTGGTACATAAAGACCCTCATTGTGGTAGATAAAGATTTACTTAAAGATCTAATATACACTATATCATATACATTTAAAACAAAGACAACATTGGTAGTTCCTAGACCCATGGTAGTTCTAAGAGTTAAACCTCGAATGAATAAACTATAAAAACTTATTTTATTTCTGTACTTTTGTATATGTTTGAGGTAACATTTAAAACCAATAAAACATGATAAATATAATCCATACATCCAACCGAATACGACGAAAGAATTTGAGGTTTCATGAAATAAAATACATAATAAAAGCAATATATTTTAAGAAAATAAAAAATATGCCATTTCGAGGGTGCAATTTTTCGTCTCATCGAAAAATACATCAATAAATGAAAACGTATAACAAATGCCAAAGATAATTATTTCATAAAAATACAAAACTATACCTATCCCAATGACGTATTTCATATAACAATGTGAACTCTCAAAATATGCAATGCCAATGAAATTTATTCTATAGAACCAGCATCAAAACATTAATACTCCCACTCACACATGTCATGTATATTTTTCACCCCGTTTCAAAAAAATTACAGAAGTGGAACCTTTTCAGCTCCAAAAACCCGGAAAAATCAAAAGAAAGAAAGATATGCATCTCTCACAGGGTTAACTCCCGAATCGGCACTGATCTGTAGGTGACTCCCGTCCTCCCTTGAGTACTGGAACAGGCCCACCTCCGGGTTCAGCAGTGCCATACTCAACAGGTGGAACCACTCACGCCCCACCCCGCCGTAGTCGAGGCCCTCCTCACCCCGGAACTTCACCAACATGCGCCGGTGGAGGTCACGTAGCCGCAACTTCATCACCTGTCGATAGGAGTCCTCGAGGATGTCCTCTCGGGACACCTCCAGCCGGCAGTGACCCGACTGTTCGAACTGGGTGAGGCTCTGTGCGGTGTGGTGGGGTTACGGAGAATACACATTAGTCATACTACTCATTATGTGCGATCAATTGCAGTGGAGGATGGAGGGGGATTTTACGTCATTCTGCAGAGAATACACACTAGTCATACTACTCATTATGTGCGATCAATTGCAGCGGGGGGTTGGAGGGTGGGATAATACGTCGTTGCGCAGAGAATACACATTAGTCGTACTACTCAGTAGTATGTGCGATTAATGTCAGCGGAGGTTGGAGGGGGATTTTACGTCGTTCTGCAGAGAATACACACTAGTCGTACTACTCAACATTTAGTCATGATACAAACTTGTGAAGCTGTTATACTAAGTGTATAAACTATATTATTTGTTTTCAGAGAACAACTTACTTTTACAATAATGGGGAAGATTCAAGTACAATAAAATAAATGAGTAATTTAGAATATATAAATGTAATGTCTGTTAGCTTTGCTATGATAGATGGCCTCTCATAAACAGAAAGCATTGGTTTTGGATCTTTTTCCTACACATTTTCGCATGTAAAGAATGCAGTCAGTCAATACGGGAACATTTTACCATTTTGCAACATCTCGGCAGAAAAAGACACATAAACGTCATAATTTATTCACACGTGAAATTAAAGTATTTGTTGTTACGAGGTTCCATATGAAAATATACAACAAAAATTATTTAACTATACGGTAACACATAAAAACAAATCAATGGGGTAAAAAAGAAAAAAGCTCACAGCTCTAAAGACCTTGATCTTGCCAACAATATCCTGCTTGTAGGTGGGCAACGGTGAGTCATCCGACGACAAAACACCCCTCTCGCCGCCGGTCACGCTGGTGGAAACACCCTGCGTCACCAGAGCCGAGTGTCGGTTACGCGCCGATCGGTAGCCACGCGACCCACGCGCATGACGACGAAACACCGCCGCCCCCTCCTCCTGGGCGGAGGTTGTCATGACGGCGGCGGCGGCGCCAGTTGGTGTGTTGTCGTCGTCAGTGGTGGTGACGGGGAGTTGGTTGTCATGGAGACGTGATGCACTGCGACTTCGCCGGTGGTGAGGCTGTTGTCGGCTGGAGATTGGTTTTAAAAAAATTATTTAAATATTGTATTATATAATATACAGTTTTGAAAATATCACAAAAATATTAGTTTAATTTTTTTTTAATTCGCTGAGTAAGTCTATCCACATTATTTGATCCCAAAGACCGGAACACACCTCTCTGACCGCGGCTGCTGGTGCGGAGACCCCCCCACCACCACCTGCCCCACACTCCTGGGGTCCGTGAACTGCGTGGTCTTCCGATTGTGGTCCACGAAGTAGACCCGGCCCGAGGGGGTGGATCTCGACTCCCAGCCCGGCGGCAGTGGGCCCAACTCGGCCCGCTGCTGGGACGGCAGAAGACCACCTGCCGCTGGGGTGCGAGGGTAGCGGGGGTCGTGCCAGCTGGTTCGTCCCGTCGGGATGTGTAGGAAGAAGATCTGGCCCCGGTCGGTCTTGTGCTCCTCTGAAGTAGAGTGAGGCAGGGGGGAGTGCCCAAAATCAGTAATCATGACTATCGTTTTTTGGAAGAAAATATTTTAATGTTTTTCAATTTATTTCTACTACTTACAATGGTAGCAGTAGTATGTAACAGATGAACAATATTCTATTGATTATAATTATTTTGCTAATGAAAGGAAAAGAAACCATTAAAATTGACTAACTACAATATAATATATTTAAATCGCAATTATAAAGGAGTTGATCCATTAAATTGATAAAAATAATCAATCGGTTAATCAATTATTTAAAATTATATTTTTGCAATATTTTTTCAAATTCGAAAGTTTAAAATGCACTCGAAAAACAAATTTACACTAGAGTAATATTGCTTCAAAAAGTTACACAACTTTACTGTTGTAACACCTAACATCAAAGTCTAATTTATTGGCGACAAAATGAATAGTAGATTAATAATTATTTTAAAAATGTAAAAGTAGGTAATATAAACATTAACTGACATGTCGCACCTAATAAATTAGATATTTTCCTATTTTAAATTAGTCAATTTTGAATTAATTAGACGCTTTGATTTAATATGTTTACTAATTTTTTTTAAACGGCTCGGAATATTTTAAACAATTTTATTTTACAATGTACTGATTGGATGCTTCCGACCAACGAATAAATTCACATTTTACTATTTATAAAAACAGATGAAGCTTAACAAAACAATTTGAATACCAGCAAATACCATAATCAGCGGGAAGTGCATCAGAAATAGTCGGCTTAGGTTCAGAACTGGATTGTGGATTGGAACGACTGTTGTGTCCACGATTGCGGGCTGACCTCTGTCGTTCATTGGCTGCTGCTGATGATGAGTCATCCGTTGGACGATGACGTCGAGGAGCCTAATTGTCCAATAGAATGTAATAAGACACTAAGTTATTTCAAGGCATTGAATATCTCAATTGATAACCAGTTGTTTACATGCTCGTTTCGACGACTATGACCTTTATGGACTATGCTCACCAAGCGTGACGCTACGCAACATATATCAATGCAAATAGGCTATTAATTGTGTAAAAACATCAACATATGATGATGAGAACTGAAATTAATTCTTAGTCACGAAAAGCTCTGCCGCGTCACGTCGAGTATAGTTTGGTGTCAACGAATATATGTTCTGAAATCAGCTTGATTAATTATAATGGTCACTCGACTAACGAACAGATTGTTAAGAAGTTTTAACTGGGCCGAGATAATAGTCATGCATACCCTTGCCTTGGTCAGGTTCGGTCACTAGTCTCATAACGAATATTTCCCAAGGTACCAGTCAACCAGCAGTGGAAAAATTGATGACCAACTGAGATAATAGAAACTTATTCATGGAACTAACCAATTTACAAACATGCCCCGGTATAGTGTTGACTGTTAACGAGTAAAACATAAACACTAATTTTACATTGATTAAATAGCCAAGTGAAGTGTCAGAGTTGTCGTTAACCGACCAGACAAAAAGGGGATTTGTTATTTAATTAAAAGGTTAAAGTTTGCTAAGATGTCATCTGCAAGAGTATGTCAACCAATTATTATTACAAACAAACATGAACAATGATCATTATTAATCATATACAATTACCCATCTAATTCATCAACATCAAGTTGGCATGGAAGCATATTTGTTGTTACGATTATAACAACAAGATTTATACATTCATTCGCCAATAGAGGAAAGACCGTCGTGCTACAAACAAAAACACAAGCGTATAATACTAAACAATATTGTTTCTCTAAAACCACTTAAAATTGGAATATGAGAATAAAGCAGCATCTGGGAAAGATATCGTAAAATGAGAGGGATGCAATGAGATAAAAAGCAATCACTTCCCATCAATCGAACACCGTGTAATCGATCAATTAAAATCATCATATTCTCGATAGGAGCGAGATAAACCATTTGAATACAGAATTTGAAGCTGTTAAGCTAATATTTTAATAGGAAATAGGCCGTTGACAGATAAACACTTTTTTTGTAAAATGGCCAATTCCGATTACAATTTGGGTTCGCTTCTTCGCAATAGGTCTTTGTGTTTTCCTAGGAGTACGCAATTTATTTAATGACACGTAAAACTAGGTTAAATAAAGCCAAATCCCGCAACTTTGTAAAAAAATAATATGTTGTATTTTCGATACAAAACGATAACTAATAAAATTAAACAAAACGTGTAACTGACTTATTTTTAAATATATTATAAAATGATCTATAAAACCAGGTATGACGGACAACCGTTTAATGCAATAAACATATTGATTTTTATTAATATTGACTATAAATATAGATTATGAATATTTATTGTGAATATTGATTAAAAATATTTATTGTGAATATTGATTATAAATATTGACTTTGAACATTGATTATAAATATTGATTATAAAAATATATAAACTGATCGCTTAAACAATTGGTCACTGCTATTTACAGCATCTTTTTTATTGAAAATCTACAGCGAAATACCAAAGCTTAAAACTCTCTAGTTTGTCCGGAATTTTTGTGTTCGAATATGACTTCCAATAGATATATACAATATGTAATATCATTTATTTGTAACCATTGTTATAATCATTTAAAGTAAATAGAAATTTCGACTAGATCGTTTAATCTTTTTCACATCTACAACAACATTTTGATATTTTTTTATTCTTTTGTCAACAACTCTCCGTGTCTAGCCTACAGGACGTGGTACAGCGAGTTAAAGGCCTTAATTATATAGAAACTAGTTCAGTGTAGAAAACAGTCAACACTCGCATTACAAATGGTTTGCCTCCTCGTTACAAACTGCAGATAAATACTGCAGATTGGGTATGTTTACAAAGAAGCGGTTCAACTAATATACACAACGATAGAAAATATGAATCTGGATAGTTCAATTCTAAAATAATGTAGATAATAAATACAGACGTATAATTCCGTGAGAAGAAAGTGTCCTTTAAATTATATATCAATTATAACAATATATATGTATTCCCCTCTTCGAAATTGTTATCAAGTTTCTAGGTGGAATATATTATAACAACGAATTTGAGCATTGAGTTACAAAAAGGAAACCGAAAAATAGCCTGGTTAAGATCATAGTGCAGAAGTTAAACCTTCGTACGCTCAGCCCTTAAACTAAAGTATAGAGGTATGTATGGAAATAATATGGTGTGAAAAATGGGTAATTGTGTGTATTCAGATAAGACAATAAATTGAATTACATTAAAAACGTAACCAAGTTTGAACTTAGAATAATAATACGCGCATAGAAGAAGTAGTGGAATAGCTCACCGGTTGTCGAGCCTCATTGGCCGACGCAATCGGTCGATCAGATCTTGTCACGTGACTAGATGACGTAAGCTGTGAATCGGATCTATAATAAACACACAATAGGCAATTACTACACAGCCGGCGAGGAAGCAATATGTCCAGCCCCTATTGAAATATAATGTTATTGGAAGACCTGGAACTATATTTATATACGCTAATACTTGACAGAAAGATATATAACTATATTAGAATATTTATTGGAATGCCTTGTACTTTATAAACAACATATTGGATCAAATTTTCAACACGCCAGTCTATTATGACGTCCAATGTGACATCGGCAGCTGTAGCGGACTTAGGGTTTTTATCAGGTGTTCATATTTTGTAGGTGTGTAATTGTACTTGTACCCGCTGCCTACCTACTAGAAATACAGGTAAAGTGGATAAAGTTGCTAATAGCAACTATAACCAAATCCAGAAGTAGGTTGTTGATAGTAGTGTCACTTATATTGTATAATTTAGACCATTTAAAAAAATTAAAATACACTGTACAAAGAGCTTGTGAAGAACATTTCTGGACCTGCTCGAATAATAAAAATTACTTTTCAATGTTCTGTATTACATTAAATAATATAGTGAAGTAATTTCGCTAATAAAATGAACCTCCCCCTGTAAAAGTCAAGGCCTTGTGAACGCACACAGTATGACAATTTTGAACAAGCGGGACCATTTGTTAAAATAAAAGGAACCAATCCCGTCCATGTATTGTGTTCTGCTCGGTAAACACAGACAAATAGACTTATAAATATAAACGACAACAATATAGCAATTCAAACATTAAACAAACGCTGGCGCGCAACAAAAGTGATATTTTTATGAAAAGTATAACAGAATTATATCATGTGACCTTCATACCAAGTCTGCGTGGATTATTTTATCATCTCTACTTTGGAAAGTAAACTTATACGCAGAGAAATACAGTAATGTACGCAAGTATATATATACACAGATGCAAAAAATGCAGAGAATAGAAAATGTACAGTAATAATTAGACATAAAAAATGTTCGAATTTAGAGACGTAATTCTCCAATTTAATGTTATTAAAGACCTGAGTGGATTTAGACATCGATTAATTAAATAATATAGTGAATTCCGCCAAAAAGCGGTAAAAAAACAAATCCATTATTTAAAAAAAGGAAATTGAAATCTATTTCAGTAATTATATGAAGACATTTCAACGGTGCCTATGTTTTACGTGTATCTGAGATTGCATAAATCATGTTTTGCCTTCAAAGTGCAGTTATACCTATATCCAGGGGTATCGAGTAGCTGTAACTATAGTCTATAGAAACTGTATTGAAAAACAAATTGTGCGCAGGTGCTGGAAATTTGTGATTCAACAACCTACAAAGTGGTTACAATCTCTGTCGAACATTAATCAATATATTGTAAAATGTTGTTGTCTATCAAAAATGCTATAAAATACTGTATTATAGAAAAATGTATCATCAAACATTTAAACAAATCACTAAAATGTTGCGAACACTGATACTACACTACTCGTTTGATATATATATATATATTTAGACAGAATTTACGTCTCATTATCTCGCTGCGCAGCGGTTCACAATATTGCAACGTGTTGCAATTTGGATAAAATAAATCGAACATAATATTTTATCCACACTCATTTATGAGGTAAGTACTAATTATGTAATGTATTGATTTAAAATTATTAAAAGAATAGAATGGAAGATTCGAGCATAATAGAATGTCTTAAATGAACATAATATATCAGAACAACATTTGTTTTAAAGTACAATCCTTATTCATAAATAGTTGTTATCTTAAATAATACATTCTTAAACTGTTGAATCTAATTGCTTTAGCCATGTTGAAGACATTGCATTTCGTCTTGACTTATAACCACACATTTAAAACTGGACATTTATTTAGTAACAAGAAACACTTAGCCTGTTCCTTTGTAGACCGAATTTGGTAATAAATTTTCCTCCAGAATAAATAAAGCACTGAATGAAATCCTCAAAAACTTATTATTATCTCTCACAGTATCGTTATAAGTTTGTAATCGGTCCAATAACTAACAGATTTCGACCAGCATGTTTCAATGATAGGGTGTAGACAGACGTTATGCGAAATATTTCCATCACCACCAATCCACATATACTAACTAATAAAGATCTGATTACCTGATATTTAAACTGTCAAAAGTTAACCTGACTTTCACCATACGAAGTCAACAAAATAATCTATAAAATATTATCTAAAACTTTGCTAAGTCATCAACAAAGCTCCTGACTGACTGATTGGCTGTTAGGATTGCTCTAAATTCCCCGGTACTCTTGCGTTAGTGCCAAAAAGGGCGTAAGTGCCAAAAAGGGCGTAGTGACAAAAAGAACGTAAGTGACAATATCTTAATTTCCTGTTGAAGTATCAGAAACTGAATATAATATTTATTTTTAATGTATACCTATCACTAGACATAATTGTAAACTTGGTATAATCAGTGAACACAGTTCAATTGTGTACTCTTTTAAATGGTCCTCCAAAAAAACCTAAACATTTTCACATTTTCGACAAAAATACCAGCGAATTGCACTTTCGCCATTAAAATCTGGTAATTGAATTTATATCAATATAATTCAGAAAATGTCTATTATTCACATTAAAGTAACTAAACGTCCAACCAAACAACAAAATGAACACTTACATAGGCTCCGGCGTATTGCCATTGACAACAGCAGCAACAGCTGCAACTGTAGACGATTGGGCAGCCGCCGCTGCAGTGACTGTGTTGGCAGCTCCGTTGCCATGGGCTACAGTGTGCAGCGGTGGCGGCGGCGGCAGAGGTCGTGCCGACGCCCGGGCGGTCACCCGGATCACAATCTGGCCGCGAACCTGCTCCCCACTGTCCTCGGGGTTCTGTCGACGCAGGTTCACGCTGTGGACTGTCAAGTGAGGATGAGATGGCAGAAATGGGAGCTGGCTTATAGCGTTAATTAAAATGCGATAATGTAATAAATAACAGAATCAGTTCGATGTTTTGCAATTGGTAACCAGGGAGATTCGTACAGTTCCAACTAACGTCCTTTATTGATATCCTGGTGAGTGCCCTTTTTATCAGAAGACATAAATGTTTATTTGTCGGTTTTCAAAGATGTTCACAAAAATCGATAAAACAGTCCTTCTAAATATAAAAAGTGGCCAATAACCAGTAACATATTTAGGGAAAAGGGCATCGAATGATTTAATATACTGTACCTTTTCTTAAATAAACTGTTAAATAAAATGCACACTTTCGAGAGAAAGGACAGAAATTATTTAATAAAACATGAATATTGTAGCTAATTAGAGATAACTTAAATAATTATATTTTATTAAATAATACTAAATATATTGATAATTATTACAAAAATATACTATTTTATAATATCTTTTCTATTATTTAATTTTCTATAATATGAAATATTGTGATATACTTTAATAATGTTTATTTTTTATATAAATTATGAAATTATTTTTGAATTATTGTCAGATGAATTGCTATGTTTTAATATTTTAAATGTCTCAACATAATAAGTTTTCTGAAATTCAAAATCATAATATTGACTGACACATCATAAATGTTCAAAACACAAACCACAAAACACGAGTTTTGGGGAATACGCCCTCTATGATGCCATAATACGCCCTCTATGATGCTATAATACGTCCCCTATGATGCCATAATACGCCCCTTTATGATGCCATAAACGAACGACCCTTTTAAAATCTGTCCACGGGATTGGTTGCATATATGAACCTGCGAGTAAAAAGAAAGTATGCAAACACTAAATGATGTTTTAAGAGATGACAAGCAGACTATAAAACATCAAGTATATGTCAATGTACTTGAAAAGGCCGCTAGTATATTTTTTAACAAAAACAATCCCCAGTTTCTATCAGATAAATGAACAGTCTAATGAACAGACATAACTCCTCATAGTTGAACTCTATTTTTTATTAAAGTCTACATAATTCTTATCGTCAGCTATAATTGTGTACATTGATATCTATGTCAAGAGTTTTCCAGTAAAAATACATAATAACAGCTATGACTATATTGCTCTATTGACTCACAAGTTTACAAAACGTCACTAAACACCCACTCACTGGAATTATTAATTATGACCGACAATGGCTCATTAGTTGATAAGTCGGAGAACCGAAACTATTTAATTAATTTTATAAATGAGTAATATTTCTGAAAATGGTACCTATAAAATGTAATTGTAGACCCCCCCCCCGTATTCGACTAATCTTATTTGGATTGAGGGGATATTGTCAGAAATCGTTTTAAAACATTGAACAGTTCTAACGATCGATAACCAACATTATCAATAATGTTATCTAGTATAAATTATTTTAAAAAAAATTTTTTTTAAACAGGAATTATATTTATATTTTACACTGCAGAGTTGTATAAATTGTCCTTTTCAATTTTCAACTCAATATTTTATGTTGATAAAAATTCAAACTTCATCGACAACAATTACTAATGTAGAAACCTGAAGAAGGAAGAAGTAGTGGGCAAGAGAGTTGTCTGAAACCTTTAATTTGCTGCTGGATTTATCCAGATAATGAAAAGATCTAATTAAAAAGTAAAAAATGATTAAAGTAAAAGAATCACAAAGCTGGCGGCCTACCTCCAGTATCTCGCAGCTTTTGAATTGCAGGTGACGTAAGTTTGACACAGCCAAGAAAGGCTGCCGATTCTTTCTTGTGAATTTTTCTATGGTTCCACACGGTGATCAGAATAGAATCACGCTGATTCAGATTTCTAAAAAAAAAGAGTAAAAAACAAATACATTAACAATTATTTTAATAAGATATAGTTTCCCTTGAGTAGCATAATGTATATAAGTAAAATAGAAAAACAAAGCCTTGCGACTTAGTTATTAAAATAAAACGTAATATTTCGTTGTAAAACAACCTCTTCAGACGAAGTAAGAAGTATTCTTAATATTTACAACGAAATATTACGTTTTATTTTAATAACTAAGTAGCAAGGCTTTGTTTTTCTATTTTACTTATGGATACATGTAGACAAGTATTCCCAGATTTGACAAAAATGAACGAAGAATATTTTGATTATGTTTTAACATCAAAATAAATATATTATACTGGAAAAAAATAATGACGTTATTTACAGATTGCGCTGGAGTGAATTGTAGTACCATATACTATGTACTATAAGTATATGGGCATAGATCTATATATATAGCATACCGTTTTAAAAATGTTTTAAACAATTATTGACATAATTTTTGATAAAACAAAGTGGAACACAAATAAAATATACAAACGCGGCAAGAATGTTTCCTAGTCACACTCGTGTCTTTTTGTATGAAAATAATATTGTTGATATCATGGTATTCATGATAAACAAAACATGTAGTGTTAATTACAGTCAGTTGCTTATTTTAAATTGATTAGAATATTTCGTGATGCTGACGTTATTTATTTCAAAGTAGTCGGAGACTCGGAAGTCTTTTAATGGAAGTGCTAATTTGCATACATTAATGTGATCATATAATCTTATCGTTATAAATAACAGCACGGGCACAGATTAGATGAAGAACAATTTTTAAAATTACACATACCTAGAAAATTATTAAAATATAAATAATCAGTGTATAGGTTGGATTAAAATAAATATATAAACAATGAAGGAAATGTAAAATGGATTAATAAAAAATGACAAAAGTATAACAAATTTAGTTATGTGAAATATTATTTAAATAAAAAAGAGCCAATTTATTTAGAACATAAATTGGTAAATTATAACTTGTTCCGCAGCGTCGAAAATTAAAAAGCCAAATATATGTTTTAAATTATAAAAAACGAGCATTTAAAAGCGAAACACCTTTGTAATCAACCCATTGACGGAAATTAAATTTTCAATTGCAATGAAATATTTAAAAAAGTACATTTAACTTTTGAATATATAAACAAAAGTGTACATTACATTGTTTTATAACCTTTAATCGAAATATAAAATTGAGTTTCTGTTAAAAGATATCTACATAGGTTTATTCATTTGTTTAAATATCATTGCAATGTTAAAATTATATTCTTGCAAAATAAATAATACAAATCTTACTATAACAGGACACAAAAAACATTGATTATTATTAGATTTAAAAAAATGTCAAATTATCAAAACTATAGTAGAACATGTTTAGTTGCGGTCGCGGTGGTATAAAACGGGCAACATAGGAGTAATGAAATGGCACAATATCATGATAAGTATTAAATCCTGAATCTAAAAACAACATTTTAGCTTCCTGACAACTATTAACTCACAAGCAGATAGTCTACAGTCTTATAATATGGATAGATAAATTATCACGCCTGAAAATTATTTACCAAAACCAGTCATAAAAAAGAAGAAATGTTTCTTTCGTTATAAGGAATTAAAAAAAGGGGAAAGACAAATCTAATTAAAAACTAAACAAGGCAACACACAAAAAAATATCGAAAACGATCCAGAAAACTAAGAGCCAGAACTATATGTTACAAAAGAATTAGACTGTCTGATACGCTGAGAATGACACAGTTGAATTAATTATATTGTGAAACATTCAATACGTGTCACATTTCAAGATTGTTTGAATTGTTTTAAGATACAGAAGAAACAACATCATATTATGGTGAATGTGAAGACGAAACCTTTTGAAAGAATGGAATTGGCTATAATTATTCTTGTGGCCTATACATATGCAATGTTTATGATATATAAAATATGTAGGTATAAAATTCTTCTGGTTACCCATAATATCAGGAAATGCTATTTTTTATTTTCAGTAGAATTATAAAATATTAAATTACTATTTGATTATTTAACTATTTAACAGTTAATCTATACGGTTCAACAAATTGGTTAAAAAAGTCACTTTTACTTTTGAAATCGATATGTAACCATACAACAATATACACTGCGTATATATTATAAGTTTTTTTGGTTGAAAAACAGTTTCTACCCTGAAGGGATTTTGAGTCGACTCTGTGTTTCTCTTTTTATATATAATTTTCAGCAAAGCGTACAAACTAAAATTCAATGCAATAAAGCAGATATCGATTGCATAATATTCTACAATAAAATTCGAAAAAAATTATAGTCGTTATCTCAAAGTTAAAATTTTTTTAAAATTAAATATCTTGTAATATTTTTCAATATTTTACCTTTTGGAAATCCGGATGTTAATTGAATTTATAATAATCATATCAAAACATTCTATTAGAACTGCCACACAAAAAATATAAACACTATTACTATATCAATAAATAATTAAATAAATATTAGTAATACTCTTTTATTTAATTCCTTATATTAACATCAACATCAACATCAACATCAACATCAACATCAACATCAACATCAACATCAACATCAACATCAACATCAA
>JAUZND010076913.1:0-16444 GCA_034780555.1 Coelogynopora nodosa | reverse complement strand
ACCTTATGATACCTTATGATACCTTATGATACCTTATGATACCTTATGATACCTTATGATACCTTATGATACCTTATAACTGTGTTCTTTAATGACAGTGAATTGTTGGGATATAACTCCATGAAGTACACATATATTTCCAAACACCAAATATCTACAAATGCATATATTTTTTAATAATTTTGAAATGTGTATGTAGTTTAAAATATTTATATCTACAAATATAAATGTGATAAACATATGACAGCAGCGTGTTTACAGATATGGATGGCAAAACAACTTTTACAAATAAACAGTCATTTGTATAAAATAATAAAATTATCAAGTGAAATAGTTTATTTCTTACATAACATCGAAAAAATACTCGTAGATATGGCGAAGACAATTGATGGGCATCATTTTATGTGTGTATGTTATAAATCCATCAAGCCATATGTACAAAAATCTCTCTCAATTCTCAGCTTACCTAACAGCACATGTTAGGCATAATTTTACCTATATTGTTCCCCTAAAATGGCTTTTCCCTTGCTTGATAAGGTTTAAGGAAATAGCACATTATGTTTATTCGTGTCAAGCGTAATGTGCCGTGCCATATAAGTAATTACATTAGTATAACAAGATGTTTGTTGAAATATTGAAGTTGCAGCAAATATTTTTTTTAAATAGGTTTTAAATATTTACTGTCATTCAAAAAAATTTGTTTATAAATAGTAAAAAAAACACAAAAAAGCCCTTTTTATCTAATAATGGCGCTATCTGAATAGGAAAATATTTCGAGTACAAAATTAGCCATAGAAAAAGTTATCGAGATAAAATCATAATGAAAAGAAACATTTTACGAAAAAGAGACTGAAAAGGAAGAAATCTGTTGAAAGATATGGTAATATTTAGAATAGTGGTAAAATAGCAACCACATTTTTTATTGGTATACTAAATGTACCAATCCATAATGGTTCCCTTTAAAACACGTAACTATAATTTTCAATACTATCAAAATTGATATCTTCTATTGATATATATTAATTGACATTGTTTGAAACTATAATTGCCTGAAATCTGGCAGCAGGGGGTAAAAATAGTAATGAACTTTGCAAGACAATATTAAACGAGTAAATAAATGTCTATATATATTTTCTAACATTTCGTGAAAATGGTTAAAGAAGAAAATATTGAATTTCAAGTAATTTGGAAAGAGAATTGTTATACTTGCAAATAAGTATATTTTAAACATGAGAAAAATATGTTATTTTACAAATTATTTTATCCAATTTTAAAATTGTCTAAAAATATATAGTAAGTCTTACAACACGTTGTGGTACAGCTTACTAAATTTGTGTGATATTTCAAGTGGAATTATTGTATATTTATATTTAAAATGGTACTTTACGCTAAAATAATCGCTTATATAAAATAATTAAAAAAATAAATTTTCCCGCGCTTTAGATGGTATTTTAGAGTTCAAATAACAAAAAAAAAATTAATATAAAATCAGCTTACCATTTCTTTTTCTATTTAACAAAACTTGTTCAATTTTCAGCATTATTTTTTGTTTACATCAACTTTAAAAAAATCGATTGAAAAATGGAATTGGTTCACTTTTCCTTTTTAAGCTATCCAGATAACTCAACCTGATAAAATGCCGCCTCGAAGTAAATAAACTGTTGATCGATTCTACCGATCGATTCTATTAATCGATTCTATTGATCAATTCTATAGATCGATTCTATTGATCGATTCTATAGATCGATTCTATTGATCGATTCTATTCTTCGATTCTATAGATCGATTCTATTGATCGATTATATAGATCGATTATATTGATCGATTCTATTGATCGATTATATTAATTGATTCTATTGATCGATTCTATTGATCGATTATATTGATCGATTCTATTGATCGATTCTATTGATCGATTCTATTGATCGATTCTATTGATCGATTCTATTGATCGATTCTATTGATCAATTCTATTGATCGATTCTATTAATCGATTCTGTTGATCGATTCTATTGATCGATTCTATTTATCGATTCTATTGATCGATTCTATTGATCGATTCTATTGATCGATTTTATTGATCAATTCTATTGATCGATTCTATTAATCGATTCTATTGATTAATTCTATTGATTGATTCTATTGATCGATTCTGTTGATCGATTCTATTGATCGATTCTATTGATCGATTCTATTGATCGATTCTATTGATCGATTCTATTAATAAATTCTATTGATCGATTCTATTGATCGATTCTATTGACACTCTTCATCTGTGTTTCCCCCTTCAGAACCCTTCCCATTGGACTTCTCGGTCATGATCACGGCCCGCAGTGGCGCCAGCGAACCCCAGGACGTCTTCTCAGTTCGCGACGACGACGGTAAGATCGTGCTGGCGGTCACCTACGGTCGGGAGATTGTCTTCAGGTATCGCGAGGGTCGAATGCCCACCAATGTCGTCTTTCCGGTTGACCTGGCCGATGGCAGGTGAGTCTGATGATGGATGCGTGCCATTTTATACGGTTATAACTTAAATATAGAGAAATAAAAAACTATATTTTTCAAGGTCGGCAATAAAACTTGTAGCTAAGATAATCAAACAATGTCAGTTTAAAGAACGTAATAATTACTTTAATTTATTTGTAATTAATTTCATTTGTTTATTTCAGAATTAATTAAAATGTATGCGTTTTTAGACCATTTTTATCGACATTGTAAAATCCCCTTCATTTGTTTTGCTGAGTTACTTTTGATTATTAAAAAAAATATTTTGTTTATTTTAGCTACTTTTGTATTGACGACTTTGAAAAAAAGGTTGAACTTGCTTCGTTTTTGTCCTTCGGTTTTCTTCCGGATTTAAGTTACAACCCATTTCAGCCCAACGTTTTGCTGTTTATTACTCTAGGACCGCTAACGGGAAAGAGAGAGAGAGAGAGGGGGGGGGGGGTTATTAATACCATACTTTGCATTAGTTGTTTGTTGTATAAAATGGATTTTTTAAAAAATTTTTTAGAAATGAAAAATAATTAATATAATTTATTAACATTTAAAATACATTTTAAGTTACTCGTACTCTGTAACGTCATAGATTAAGCTGCTGTTATCAATTTAAAGCGATTTTTAATTGTTTACTATTTTTTGGCCATCATTGAAATCTTACATGTATTTCGCATAAGGTTATCATATTAATAGATTTTTTTTTAAAATATTAAGAACTTAAATAGAATTTAAAAAATTTAATTATTCCCGTTTACTAAATTGTATATACTGAACTGAGTTGGGATTTTGCTGCTATCCTACTGCATTCTGGTGGTTTTTGCAGATGCTATACAATAAAGTGTAAAGTGCTAAAAATACAACTACAATTTTTAAAATATATCTGAACGTGTATTGAAAATTTTAACACAAATAACAGAAGCTGTAAATTTCACCAAATGCTTCAGATATTACGAACAAGTGGTTATAAATAGATGACAGATCAATCAGATCAATCAGAAAATCAATATTTGACTGTTGTGTAGAATTCTTATTTGTTTTCCAAGTATAGTATATATATATTCCAAGTATATATTATATACAGATTGTGTCGTGAATTTGGAGGAAAATCCGAAAGCAAAACTGTAGAAAATTTAACGTATTTTTAATAAATATTATGATATAAATTATGTAAAAAGTAGCTAAGACAAACAAACAAGTTAAATTGAGTAAAATAAAATTCGCTATAATCTATTTAATTTGTTTATTTTAGTTAATTTAAATACATATACGTAGACTGGTATATAGATTATTTAAATACATACGTAGGCTGGTATATCGATTATTTAAATACATACGTAGGCTGGTATATCGACCTTTTAAATACATACGTAGGCTGTTATATCGATTATTTAAATACATACGTAGGCTGGTATGTCGACCATTTAAATACATAACGTAGGCTGGCTGGTATATCGACTAATTTTAGTAACTGTATTTCAACTACCTTGAACATTTAAAGCCCTATAAATCCATCCTGTTTTTTATCTTTGCTATTAAATTTGTTATCGACCTTAAAAAATAGGTTAAATTCCATAGAGCTATAATTACTACTATATTAGGTATAAGAATATTCAATATCTTTGTAATCGCAAGCTCTACAAAAGAACCAACACACAGCCAATAGCAATTGACATCACAAATGATAGATGGAGAATGCTTGGACATGTCATGAGAATGGAACACTCTCCAGCATTTACAGAAATGAAACAATTCTTAGAAAAGCAATCTGACAAAAACAACAAAAAGTATCAAGGCAGACCAATTACCACAATATATACAATATTCCAACAAGAAAGCAAATTTTCAAAAAATATACAGCAACTAGAAACAACTGAAGACTTAATCCATATCCAAAACCTAGCCCAAGACAGAAAATATTGGAAGAAAATTGTGAAGGAAGTTACTCAAGAGAAGCAGAGAATCCTCAACAATCTCCTGCAACTCGAAGAGGATAAGTAAGTAAGTAAGTAAGTCAATATCTTTGTTAAATTCACTCTGAACTTAGGTCACAATCCATCTAATGTCAAAGTTAAAATTTTTCCACCTAAGGTGGGAGCAGAAAACTAGTTCGAATAGTTTATTAATATACATTTCGAACTGTTGTGATAAAATACGTTTCAATACAAACTTTTTCATTCAATCTGGTAGTACAGCTAAATATGTGTATTAATTAAGCACCATATTCGTAAAAAACACATTGATAATACCAAAAAATAATTCAATAATAAACATCGATAATAATACGTTGAATTAACACATTTTTAACTCGCTTCACCATTCCAGATGGCACAGGATCGGCTTCAGTGTCAAAGGACAGAAACTGACATTAATGGTTGACTGTGAAATCATCGCCACCAAGGCATTCAATCGAACATCAAACCCACTTCCAATAAACGGTGCCAATGTCTTCGTTCTACAAGACCCGGACGGTCGGCCAAGTTTTACGGTAAAACGAAAGTGACATTACTACATTACTAGCTGTCTAAAGTCTACTATATTATTTCCTAGAAAAGCATTTACTAATTTCTCCGCTTTTTACTATACCATTTTCTATGGTGCCACTGACCGTCTCCCCCCCCCCTGTGTTACCGCACCATTAATTCAGGGCGTCATTGACAGCATTCTTGTGGTCCCAGGAGCGCAGGAGGCCTACCGACTCTGTAACCACTACTCCCCGGACTGCCCTGACAATGAAGAGGTGGAGCCTATGCAAAATCAACAAGCGGTGAGCTTGCATCAATACACCCCCCCTTCCCTTCCCTCCTGTTTCCCCACGCCTCATTTTCGTCTGCTTTTCCCCCAATACTCTCTCATTTCTCCTGAATATTTTTCGAAGGCAGTGGCTCCCTATTCTGAGCAGTGTATCCTTAGTTGATAACAAATTATTATTGTTTATTTTGTCAACTCAATAATTGTCAACTGAACAACATTTATTGCAATTGTGTTTTGTTTTATCGTTGTATAGCAGCCTAAGGTCCTATTAAATAGAAATGTCCATAGAAAAAACAAAAATATGTGTAACAAATTATAGATCATTATGATAAATTCCTTCCAGTATCATTTTATTTTTGAATAAATTAAAAAGGAACTCTTGGATAAATTAATAGAATTCAACCGCAGAAAATATATATTCTGATTATTAATAGTATTCTATTTGACTAAAGTTATTGAAATTAAATAATGGAACATTGATAATGATGTCAATAAGGCGTTTTTATAAATCTTTGTTCCAAAAAATTGAAACATATAACTTTTACTATAAGCTTTGTTCCAAGAAATGGCATGAAACTTTTATTATGAGCTTTGTGCCAATAAATTGAAAGATGCAACATTTACTATGAGCTTTGATCCAAGAAATTGAAACACATAGCTCTTACTATAAGCACAGAAACACTTAAATTTTTTATCTTCGAAATCTTACGATAATAACAAGTTTTTGTAGATTTGATTTATTGTATAGATCATTATCTAAGAGATCATTTATTTCCAGTTAAGTCTTTTTCGAACTCCATTTAATTTTTTTAGTTAAAAGTATTTTACTTAATGTTAAATTATTGTATTAAAATGTTTACACATCCTTATAATGTTAATATGAATCTGTATGATTAAAAAATCATGTATTCATACGTCATATTCATAACAGTAATAAATTGTATAATGCTTTTTTTAAAGTAATAAATGTATAAGGTAATTATTATTGTTGAGAGCTACATCAAATCAATAAATATTTTATTAATACAAAAACTAGTCTCATCAGTAAAAAGTTTAGGTAAACAGATTTAACCAAATTAATTTATATTTTATTTATACAGAAACTCGTATCATCAGAGAAAAGTTTAGGTAAACAGATTTCATTAAATTATAATGGGTATTCGTCGTACAGTATCTTTATAATTTATTTTAGTAGAACAGTTGTAGATTTGTATTTTTAACTAATATGATAATATAAAATTATAAAATTATCTATTTTTACTATGATAATACCATACTACTAATAATACTATAACCATACCATACTACTAATTTATAAGAATGACGATAATTCTATAATAATATATATCAAAATTCATCATCAGAATAAACAAATTATTGTTAGTTACTGCGGATAGAATACAAGAAAGTAACGTGACTATTTAATATTAGTTAGAATAAATATGTTAATTATTTCAAACATGAGAAATCGTATGTATATCGATTTACATATTTTAAAATTTAAATATATAATTATTAGTTTAAAATGCAATGTATATATTATGTGGGTCAATATATTTCAAATGATATACCGACGAACACTATTTTATAAATTTATAAAAATAATGGAATTACAAAATATGTTATAATATGCAAATGAATTGTAAACAGATGACAATTTGTCACTATTATAGATCTTACTACTGATTATATTGAAATTATAAACAAAATATTTAATTATTCAATTTTATATTGCTCAGAAATAGGTAGCCACTGCTGGAATTAATAATCATTTGGATGAAATGAGAAATTATTTGTTAATGTCTCAATCAATGTAACTTAGCCAATGCATTTTTTTTAAGTAGTCACTTCTTGACCACAACCATATTAGAAATTATTTTGTCACGCCCAATTTAATTGTATAATTTTTAACATTTTAAAAATCACTACTGATATTCATAAAACTTCTGAACAACTTGTATTACCTTTTTAAAGCATGTTAAACTCTTAGCTCATGAAGAACATACTACTTACTATACACTACTAACCCACCTTTTTCATTTATTTACCACTGCCATCGATGCTTTGTTGTATTATTTCTTGTTGAGTTTGCTTGTCTTCACTACTAACACATTAATATTAAATAATGTATATGTTGCAAGTGGCCTGTCACATCTTGTATGTCCCCCTTTCTTTCACCTGATTTTATAAACAGAAATATATTGTTTGAGTATGAGTCGTTGAATTAAAACACTTGGATTTCTTACTAAGATCTTTCTGTTTGCATTTATTAACAAGCTCTTTCTTAGAAGCTTTGATTTATTGGTGTAATACCTGGGTAAAAGATACGGGACATTTTATTAAAAAAAGGCACAAATGCGTTTGCCAAGAAAATAAAACGTTAAAAATATAGATATTTTATTGTCGTAATTATTTGAATCCAACTAAATATTTTCATAAAACATTGCTTTTATAATAATATTAACTTTTCATTGTTTTTAGTTTTGATTTATATCGGCATGTTTTCGCATGTTACATTTTTTGGTACACCTTTTTAAAAGTTGCTTATTTTAGTGAATAAAAAATATTGGTCATATATATATCTTATATATATATATATAGGAGATACTTGTTTATGGATTTACATATTAATTATTTTACTGATTATAAATCGTTATTGATAACAATGTCAAAGTATCGTAATTATTAATTTATTGATATATGACAAAAAAGTTCCAACGAAAACTTGTTTTCTTTTTTTTCTGTTATCCATAATAGCCACTAATTGAGATTAAATATTTGTAAGTATTAGTTTTTTAATTATTTTAATAATTAAAATATTATGATTTTAAAACATATGCGGTGTAAAACTTAAAGTTGCGCACGTTACATTGTCTTACAATCAATACAATTTTGCAAGTATATTTGTGATATATGCAGATTTTATGAATTAATAAAAATAGGTATATTTTATGTAATATAATAGTAGGTATACTCAATCATTGGTACATTTAAAACATATACATCCATAAATTATCCCTAATAACTTTTAATAAAAAATACAATAGAAAGCATTAAACAGTTGCGCACATTACCTTTCGTATTATTTCAGTAAACACAATTTTTTAAACGTTTTCGGTAATTTTTTAAAATAGTTGCGCTTTAATAAATAGTAAAGCATTTTTCAACAATTTAATATTTAAACAAAAATTAAAATAAATAATGTCAATACATTTTTTTAAATATTTCAACCTACACAACGTATGCTGCATATTATTTGTGACATATGTAATGTTCATACTTTCAAACGAAATATATACGAATATATTCACACGAATATATATATTTAGCTAAAATCCCACAAGCATAGAAAAATATTTTACTTTTTTAATATAACTATATATTTTGATGGTGCTAATATTTTTTAAATGATGCAATATGCGTGCGATATTCAACTATTGACTTAGAAGTACTTTTTTAACTAAATATTATGCAAATGCGTATTTTGAAACCTTTAATACTGGTTAATAGTTACGATTAATCGTTATTAATTATTAAAATTATAGTAAAATAAAATGATATTCCAAAATCTAGCGTACGCATCAAAATAACTTTTTAAAGTGAAAAATATATCAAAATTAATTATCAACATGTTTATTTAACAGTTATAAGCATTAACTTCATTATAGAATTAAAAAAAGCAATTATTTATTCTTTATTGTACAATAGATATAACGATTTATAAATTGTGTTTCGTACAAACTGACTTTTCGTTAAAAAAATGAATTACTAATTTGTTCCATATATATAAAACTACCTTCACAATATAATAGTAAAAAACTGAAGATTTTAATGTATTATGTAATGTATGTATAATCAATAATTTAATATATCAATAATCAATAATTTCATATATCAATAATCAATAATATTATATGTCAATAATCAATAATTTCATATATCAATAATCATTAATTTCATATATCAATAATCAATAATTTCATATATCAATAATCAATAATTTCATATATCAATAATCAATAATCAATAATTTCATATATCAATAATAATTAATTTCATATATCAATAATTTCATGTATCAATAATCAATAATTTCATATATTAATAATCAATAATTTCTATATAATATTCACATGTTAAGCACGTTATATTTATTAAAAATGTATAAAAATAAATATACAACAAAATAAAAATTATTTCATAATTTTTTGAAATTTATTAAAAAGCGATCACTTACCACTTACACAAAAATGTATTTTTAAAAACATGCAATTTGAATCGTAACTTTTAAAGCGATAGACAATAAATAGTAGCAGTTATAAAATAATATGTTTTTTGCCAACATCATATATATATATATATCTATATATAGCATCTATAACTTATCACATAGAATAAATGTCTAATTTATGTAACTATTTTTGTTGCTAGTCCATCCAAATAGATTAACATAGTTTTTGTTTGATATGTTGCACGTCACAGTTTTAGGACAAATTCCCTTTTTTTTAGAAAAATACCCATATTCAATATATATATTGCATTTCTGACTAATATTTTGCATAGATATTACCATGACCTCCACGATGTCTCCATATCTTGTCAAGAAATCCAAAATCTTGCTAAGAAATACTGAATTTGGCAAGACTTGCAGGGTGATATTGGATAAATCAAAGTTTCAAGTCAACGGGGAGCTGAATATCTGAATATGATAGACCCAGTCGAGTTGAACTGATTAATGGACAGAAAAATGACATTTATTGATGTAATTTCTAAAATTGTCAATACGACGAATCGTTATCGATTTCATATTGTAATCATTCTTACACAGAATTTTGAAATTAAGTGATAATTAAGTGATACCATTAAGTGATAAAATTATGTCAAAAATTAAGTCATACATTAAGTGACAAAATTATTAAAATTAAACATACGTTTCTACTCTCCTTTATAAAAATGCACCGATATGCTGTCTAATATTTTAATCAATTAAAAAATAAAATTACGGCACAAAAGATTTACTATAATTTTAATGCAGCCTAAACATGTTGGTTAATATTTTGCTTTTCGTCTTTTTAAAAACTATTTCAATTTGAGTTTTGATTGTGAGCATGTTTTTCTCAGTGATAGAAATTAATTATTAATTTTAATTATATAAAATATGTTTGCTGTAAATGAACACATAAATAGTGTTTTTAAAATACAGATCACGTTTTACAATATCCGTATTAAATCACAGAATATTTCTTTTTGATGGTTAAAATATTCGTGTAAGATCACAAAAAAATTAGCAATTGGTCTATTAAATAAATATTAAATAAACCTTTATATAAATACCTTCCGTTTTTTTATTCTAACAGTTTTAAGGTTTATAAGTATAAAAGTTCAAGTTTAATTAAGTAATTCACGCAGATTATACAATCAAATAAATATATAGAATCATATACATATGTGGATTTTTTTTTCTTTTATTCCTAGATGTACAATCTAACACAATCTTGTTATATATGATAGTTATGAAAACGATGAGTCATACACCAGTTTTGCGAGGCAAGCCGATGCTAGAGAAATATTTTAGAAGTTATGCGCATCCTAAATAGGCTAATTATGTTGAAACTTAATGTATTTAATTTGCTCTTAATAAAATATATTCCTGATTAACGATAGTATAAACAAACGTAACATTTTACTACAATTTTAATGGTGCTAAATATAACTTGTTCTGATAAAATTTTCTTTGTTAAAAATAGCTTTGTAGAGTGCCTATTGAAGATGTGCGCAAATGTCAATTATTTATTTTGCCTCGCAAAGCCAAGTATGACTCATCTTTCTCACAAACGCTGTGAGGCACTGATTGGATAACTAGATATATATGTATGATATACGAAAAATCTATATCTAAGGGTACAATTTTATGGGCCTCCAAAATTTAGTGTAGCGGGTTATTCTAATAAAGACACACTATTTATAAGTTATTCGTGCTTAAGACATTTTATTGGCTTATTAGAAATTATTGATTAATTAGTCTTATTAGGAAATTGATCATCCTGACTCATGCTATAGAGGTATGAATATATTTAGCATTGGTGTGTATTACAGCTGTACATTTTATTGTCTAAATCATCATTGTCAATCGTCTTAAGGCTACTTTGAGTGATACTTTAGAAAACGATTAATAAAACTGTCTTCCTGACAATTGAAAATTTCTAAGTATTTTGCGTGAATCTATATTTAACAACATATAAAACACACATGACGTATGATGCACGATATTATAAATAATGCTACCATAATAAAACATTCGAATATTTAAAAAATATAAAAAATCATTTTTACAACAAAAAAAGTTGTTCAATACCAAACGGCATATATGGATTAAATGTTATAAGTAGTTCATTACTCACAACTTTTATGAGATAATATCTATTTAATATAAATCATATAAATCCCCAAAGTAGAATTGTAGCTCTGTCCCATATATTCTGCCACTGTTATGGTTGACTGTACTCAAATATATCGCAATCAGGAAAATACTTGATCTTTACCGCCAAACAATAACACGGAAACACAAAATGTACGAAATTTCCAGCATAAACTAAATTAGATAATGATAGGTATACTTCATTTTTTATCAACGAATTAAATTGAATTAATCACATGGAATCTAAGTTAAATTTTTCATTGTAACGGTTCAAGCTAAAATTTTATAATAAATAAGAAAAGTCTTAATAAATGAAACCTTTAAAATATACTACTGAAGCATATTCTACGGCAGGGCGCTGTTTCGTCCTTATTAGAACTCATCAGCAGACCATATCCCACACTAGCGAAATATGCCTGAATATTTCGTCATCCTGTTCCGTGTTTACCGGTAAGGTGTCTTACTTGCTCCATCACTGCCTTTGTATGTTGTGATACAAGGAAAACAATGCAGTTTACCGAGGTGAGCCAGCCCCAAAGCAGGATAAGGGTTTGCCTTATCCGCTTCTTAGCTATGGATAGGTTATCCAGCTTTGAGAATACGGATCACAGGAGATGATGACTCAGTGAGCCATGGATAAGGTTATCCTATAAGCCAAGGATAAGGGTTATCCTCTTTCGAGAATACGGCCACAGGAGTACTTTCAAGTCTCGCTAGGTACTCCATAAAACAGCCGATTTACGTAAAACTAGTTATGAACAAAATCTTACTAAACGAATGAATTCAGGCCCAATAAGAACGAAACAGCGCTGTCCAGATCTCCCAGCCGAAGAATACGTTTCAGTAGTATATTCAACGTAAATGTAACTGTTGACGTACCTATTAAATGAATGTACAGAAAGTATAGAAAAATCATTCTCTTTATTTATATAGTGTAATTCATATATAACATGGGTGTATCATTATGCAATTTAAATTTTCAAGGGTGATGGTTTAAATAATTTTTTTATGAAGTGACGCAGTTTGAAATCAATATACTACCAAATATATCAAACACTATTTATTATCATTGGTTTGGGATTGTGTGGTGTGATAATACAGTACAACTGTCTTTGTAATGAAATCCGAGTAATAAACAGACAGTTTTATTTGTTGATTACAAGAGTAAGAGTTTGACTAGCTGATAATATTGATTACCAGAATAAGACATTGACTAGCTGGTAATATTGATTACCAGAATAAGACATTGACTAGCTGGTAATACTGATCACAAAAAAAAAGACTTTGACTATATGGTAATATTGATTACAAGAATAAGACTATGACTGACTATAGCTGGTAATATTGATTGCAAGAATAAGACTTTGACTAGCTGGTAATATTGATTGGAAGAATAAGACTTTGACTAGCTGATAATATTAATTACACGAATAAGACTTAGACTAGCTGGTAATATTGATTACAAGAGTAAGACTTTGCCTAGCTGACATACTATTGATTTAAAACTATGTACATTACTTGCTAGAAATCAATTTTGAACACCATACTTTTAAACATTTTCCAGATTTGGTGTAAAAATTACTTTTTACGTAAAGTAGAATAGTTGTGTGCCTTGTATCTAATTGCAATGCATTTTGTAGTTCTAAATAAAGCTTACTTTTTGAAATATTGATGACTTTAATTCCAAATATCAGCGAGATGAAAAGTTATATTTACAGAATCTGTTTCTCTAAAGAATTGTATTGTCAGCGCTCAAACAGGCGACATGGCTTTAAATGGTTATAAAACTTCAAAAACGTGTCTTAGTGTTTCTAATACTAAATATGATATTTACTGTTAAACACATTAACTATTGTTATTGCCGATATAGACACTTTTAAGATAAATCAAATTATACATTTATCTTAAATTATAAATACTTTTCTTGTTAATTTACGTTTATGGACGTGTAATTGACAATAAAATTGAATGAAATAATAACTTTCGGAATAATTATTTCACATATTTGTATATCGCTTTAAACATCATTATTTTTCAAAAATCATTTACAATGAAAGTGAACAATGGGACATATTGTATCAGTTAGTATCTTGATACAAACTGTTTATAAACCCTTGATAATGTAAACGTAAAACTTAATTATAAATTTTGAAAAGTATACTCGTCGAAAATTTATAATACAATTAAAGCCTACATTTGTTGCTAAATCGATTTTATTTAAAGAACCATTTTTCTTTTTAATATATCAATAGTTAAATACGTAGGTTGCACATATTAAACAAATTATAAATATTTTTCTTTCAGGTCGTACTCTCTGGAAGGGGAATAATGGTAAGAAGGAAAAAATAAAAGATTACCTTTATTTCAACTTGTTAAAGAATAAATTTTGCGTAACACCATGTTTCTTATGCAATTATACTTTATTTCATTGTTATGGTGACATTTTATAAAGAGTATATTATTGTTTAGATGCCTCCTGCAGTATTGTTCAATGCTTTTGTGTTATAGGGCGTTGAAGGCATGAAAGGTGTTATGGGAGTCAAGGGACCCAAGGGTTTACTGGTAAGTTTTAATCTGAATACATATATATTTTGTGCCCGTAGAAAATGTAGAACTTAAAATTATAGTTAATATTTCATATATTGGAACAGTATAAAGTAATATATTATATATTCGATATTAATCAATTAGTGTTGGTTATCTTTTACACAATGTGCTGCACTGTCTCCCATGGTCCCCTATTAGGGTGTCGACGGACGCGACGGTTTGAGCGGTGCCATCGGCAGTCTGGGGCCGCCTGGACATCTGTTTGTCATCCCCATGCCCGGCCACGACAGCTATGAGAGCACCCGTGTGGCCAGCTTCAGATCTTCTATCCAGAGGAGCTTGGTGAGTAACAGGAGATAGCAGCTGGTAGCCATGGGCTGTTGCATACGCAAGACAAAGAATGTATAGGATAATGAGGAAGACGCTTTATTCAAATAATTAATCTGTTTAAAAATAAGGCATGTCACTATAGGGATTATTTAAAAATAGCAAATACAGTGCATGTTACAATGTTAATACTTACATGAGAGAAGATGTTACGTCATAGAATTATTAGATTACGTAATAATTAATTACTGGATGACGCAATAAAATTAAGGTGCTCGTTATTTTGTATTTTAAATTCAAATTCCGTAATTCTGCACGTACGTCTCTTTTAAATGGAAATACAATTATGTATTTAATTTTGAAATAAATCTTCTCTTTGATAATAAATAATAATAAATATGTAATATAGACATTTGGAAAAACGTTGTATATTATGTGAATACCATCCAATCCTTCTTTAAAAATGTTGAATTTTCATAATATCTTTCTTGTATAGCAAGATGTTTTATAGCCCACGTAATATACATATAATTAAAATTCAATTTTTTAATATAATCAATTCTGTATTTTGTCGAAAATCAGGAACTATTATTGTCAGATACCTTACTATAATGAATGGTATTTTGTTTTATCATTCAAGTGGAAAACTTGTTCATAATATTAAATTAAGTAAATTATATAAATGTAAAAAAAAACTGATAAAATTTGTTGTACAAGTGACAAATTGCATTAATTTATATATAATAAAAATGAATATATATCGATACCATGCTAAATTTATTATTATAAGAGCTATTATACGTATGTATTTTAATAAAAAGTTTATTTAAATTTATGGATTTTATTAAAAATTTTATTTGGAGTTTATTTTAAAACGAATTTATTTTATCTTATCATTTGTAGATTAAGTATTAATTGTAAAATTTTATTATTCACAGAATATTTAAATTCAGTTTCAAACCAATTTTCCCTTATTTTTTAACAATGACCTTTTAATGTTTCTTCAGTTTGATTAAACAAATAATTTCGTAGATAGTTTTTTTTACTTTGATAATCTAAAATAAATAAAGTAGTAAAATAAGGTCAATAAGTTAAATTAAATAATAATGTAATATATTAATTTACTTCATATATATTCCTCCAGTACAAAAATAACGTGCTTTCAAAGTAAAATAGTTTCCGCCATTTCTACATGCGTGTAGCCTGTACAACAGTCTAAGAACATCTCATATTTCAGGTGATGATGAAAGGAGCTCGCGGACCTCAGGGATTCACGGGTCTTCCTGGACCCAACGGTCGTGCCGGTCTACAGGGCATCAAGGGAGATATGGGTCTAGGTGGGGACACCGGGTACATTGGACCGCGCGGTCTCCGTGGCGTACAGGGAATTAGAGGACCTTTGGTAAGTTCCTATAGCCTACTCCCAGTGTTTCGAAATTTACTAAAATTACAATTCACTTTACGTACTTACGTACTGTGTACGATATACAATATGTGTTTAGTGAAAAGTGACACTATAACACGCTGTATGACGTTCATCCAATTAGAATGTAGTAAGCTGGCCAATAAGATTCTAGAAGGGAAAGAACACTTAACACTTTAGTAAACGTTTTAACTTTAATTCATTCGTTTTAAAATCTATTGAAATATTGTATTATATAATATAACTTTTTGCAAAGATAATCTTTCGTATTCAACATCATTTTAAAATACAACCATTTTCTCGGATATATTGCGTGCAAATTACTTATTATAATGCCTATCACAGTGGCGGATTTAGAGGGGGGCCTAAGAGACCCGCCCCCCCCCCCCCCTAAATGTTTTAAAGTGCCCTTTTTGGAACTAGTGACCTTTCGCATGAATCTTGTTAAAACTTTATTTTTTGTTTAAATTGTATCATAT
>JAUZND010076902.1:0-16445 GCA_034780555.1 Coelogynopora nodosa | reverse complement strand
AAAATGACATCAAGACTTGACGGTGCCTACACCAGAATGCTTCGAAGGGTTAAAGGCATCTCGTACCAAGATCACATGCATAACAATATTCAAAATAAGCAATTTGCTTATTTCATTACAGGCTACTAAAATGTAACGTGCTTTGCATATAAGTTATAAGAGCATATTCTGTTATATTTATTTATATATATATATTTTATACACTTTCTTACGTTTTACATACAAATCTTTGTAATCTTACTTTTTTCTTTTGGGTATATAAATCTGTCACATGATTAATGTTTTGTGACCATTTAGGGGTAGCAATAAAGACATGAACATTTTATAAATAAGTTCTTCAATTTAAAAGTTACAAACTCGACTGAATTATTAATTATTCGTCATTAATGTTTCTGCTACAAACAAGAAATAAAAGAACTCAATACACCAGTGAGTTTTGATTCGACCTCTGAATTAGATGACACAAAACTCTTCTTATTTTTAATATTATTTCATCGCCGTTATGCATATAACTACTGGCGTATTATATGTTAACTACTTTTTTGTTTTTTATAATAAAAAATGCTATAATAAAATAATGTATCAAAATAATGAAACATTTATAATTTTCATGTTATAGTTTTTAAAGTACATATTATTATCATAAAAAATTAAATCAAAGCACTTAGTTATGCAAAACGCCGATGATTTTTTGTTATTGATTACAGTGCACCATTTTCGGTATCGTTGGGCATCATTATCAACATGAATCCGTCACAACGATTTATTTTACGTTTCAGTCGTGTCCTGTCTTTTGTTATTCCTACATAATTATACAAGCTAAACATTCGTTTTTTTTTGTCTTATTCAATTTATTTCGACATTTTTTTCTAGACCCTATTCTATTTATTATAATTATATAATTATATGGCTGCTGACTCTTCAGAAAAATTACAGAATTCTCTTAGAAAATAGTTTTCACAACACCATACCACCACGCGTGTCATGATAATTCTTTGATAACTTCTCTCTAGATAATTCTCTTTTGGATAATTTAATTATTTGATAATGAGATAATTCTCTTTTGATAATACCTCTACTGTAAACATTGTTCTTTAATTTTGTCTTGGGCGATTCTTATATAGACTGTTAAATTTAATACTGGAACAAAGTTTTGAATTATCAGATTTGATTACCGCATCACGAAGTTCTTTTGCTTGAATATTAATTGCAAAAAAAGCTTCTGCATATTTTATATTTATATATATTATTAATTTATTAATTTATAAATATATTTTATTTTACAGCTTCAATGCATGTTTAATTTTATTATCTTACTAGAAGTTGGTGTCTAATTTTAAAATTCGAATACATTATAAGGCTTATTTTAAACTTGTTATTCGTCTATTTAGTAAGTATCAAAGTTGTAGGTTAAGCTGTTTTGGTTTTATATTATAGTTCACGGACAGGCGTACTCTTTGCTTTACTATTTTAGATATTATAGATATAATTATGATGTGTGCTGTTGATTTTAGAACAGCGGCAATCATTCGCAGTTTTGGTTGTCAACTTCGAGTGAAATAATACTATTGTTTTCGTTGACTCACTATTTCCTGAGGTTGTCGAGAATATTTCTTATTAACCGGGCTTATTGAGAAGCACCATCTTAAACCCATTCAGACACCCACTCAACAAAAATCTCACTACTAGCTCTTCAAAAACGACTAAAACTGAAATATTTTGAGCCAATGAACAAACGTATATTATTGATATTATGAAACATGCAATTGTTAGATGTGGCAACTGTTTTGGTCACGTAACCAACTCTTTTCAAAACTTCGTAAAAAACTATTTTGTCCAATAATAATAACCAAAAAAAATTGTCTACTATTTATTTATATAACTATTTTTTGCGTTACTGACTTGAATAATTTTCTAGACATATTCTATGGAAAAAACTAAAGTTAATAACTTTTTTCATGGTCTTGATTATGTTAAATAACCATGAAAATTAAAAAACATATTTCAGAAATTAATGTAAGAATCTGCTTAGACAGATAAAAAAAATTATTTTTATTTTTCAAAATTTAATATGTTCTGCTATATATGTAAGTAATACAAATAACAAATATGTTCATTGATAAATATCTAACTTATTAGTGCTGAATCACCTTGAGATAATATAGTTATAGTTAGAACATGTTTCTTTATACTATATTTGGTTTAATTTTATTATATTTGTTTTGTTTACACTTCTACATTTGGTAGTAGTGAAATGTTTGATGATAATGTAATTTATGTACATAAACATATGAAAACAAAAAATGTATTCCATATTATAAAATCTGAATTTTTTTTCACAACTCTAAAACTATATTTAAAACTATTCTGCCATTTTTTAAAATGACTAATTCATCAGAAATACAATATCACTATTTTAAAGTGGTCTGGACCAGTCGAGATCATATTATATTTTAAACTAGCATGTTCTGGTTGTTAGACCACTTTAAAACTTACAGATATGTGATACTCTTAATTATCGCATAAAACATGTATTTGATGTCAAAGGTAATTTTATTATGTTATGAATCAAAGTATACATGAACTGTATGATGATGGTGAATTGTATGATGATGGTGAATTTTATGATGATGGTGAATTGTATGATGATGGTGAATTTTATGATGATAATGAATTGTATGATGATAGTGAATTGTATGATGATGGTGAATTGTATGATGATAATGAATTGTATGATGATGGTGAATTGTATGATGATGGTGAATTGTATGATGATAGTGAATTGTATGATGATAATGAATTGTATGATGATGGTGAATTGTATGATGATGGTAAATTGTATGATAATGTTGAATTGTATGATGATGGTGAATTGTATGATGATGGTGAATTGTATGATGATGATGAATTGTAGGATGATGTTGAATTGTATGATGATGGTGAATTGTATGATGATGGTGAATTGTATTATTATTATGAATTGTATTATTATTATGAATTGTATGATGATGGTGAATTGTATGATGATATTGAATTGTATGATAAAAATTATTGTATGATTCATTTTTGCTTTTATTATTAGTTTAAGGCAGTACGATCCAATTACTTTAGCTTTAGGAAATAAAGTTAACTGTGATAAAAAGTTTTAGCCTACCTCTTTTTAATGAACTTTAAAATGTTGAATAGGATTTTATTATATCTATTATTGCATTTATTTTCTTCATATAAAATACCTAATATGTAATTTACCATTACCTTATTTTACTGTAAATTCCAATTATATTAAAACAATTCAAAGCTCATTGTTTTTAGTCTGTTTAGTAATACAAAATATCAGTGCTATGTGTTATAAGATCTTTACTCATTATATTATTTCCGGAAATGACAGGAAACACTATTATGTAGTATATTTTGTAAATAATTGGTTCTATTCATTGTTTGTAGGTAATGGTTGTTGCATACTAAAGAAACATATTTTCATTCCTCTAATTATTTCTGAATCTGTATTGTTATGTTGTTGTGTTGAAACTAATAAATTTGAAATCTAGATATTAATAATAGCAATGTTTATTGTAATAATAATTAGTAAATTCATTATATTTTATAATTATTATCTAAATTGACTATTTTGATTCTTCTTTTGCAATCGAGTTGACTTTAAACATGTTTATAGAGGTAATTGTTTATTGTATTATATGTTCACTGTTCCCTTTACTTCTATATCTTTTCAGTCGGTCACGTTTTACATTAAATTAAAATTTATTATCTGTATAAATATTTCATTTATATATTGACGCTATTATTGTAAAAAAAACTTAATTAAATAGTTTTTATTACATAAATTGTACTCATTAAACATTTTCAATCTGTAGCAGTAAACTTTAATAAATTGATGTAAAATAAAAAATTTATAGCGAATAAATTAAATTCATATTTTCTTGTGCTCAAAGGTTTGAAATTTGAATTTAAAGTTTTTTTCAAATTGGCTATTAAGTTTGCGTTTTATTGATATGAACAGCTTATAAAAAATGCATTGTCGTAATATCTGCTTTACATAACATTATCTACAACTTTTACCTACTAGTACACGAAACAGAATAATTCACTTAAAACATTTTTGAAGGATGACTTCCACCAAATTATTTAACAAATGCTTCTGTGATAACTTTGCTGCTCTCAGATGCTGCACGATCCCCTTTCACTAAAATACAACTGTCCGTCCCAGTCGACCTGGCAGCTTGCATGTCATTGTCTCATCAAAGCTCTTCGTGTTGGTATTCCAGTCGCTAAAAAGAACAGTAAGCTATAATAACTTGTACATATTTTTTGTGTAAAGAAGATTACATATTTTTTCGCCAACATGTTCTCTGCAATTCTGCCCCTACGAATGGGGAGGTTGGCGTGCTTTGGAAAATTTAATTGATGTACTTTAACATTTATTATATATTATCGGTTATATATTATTATTGATACATTTTATTAGAACCTTTAAAGTGTGGCCTGAGAACCCCCGTATCAATTCACATAAATTTTCAGGTAACCCATTTTTTTAAAACACACATTTTGCTATAAATGTTTTTTTTATAAAAAATTATGTTGAACTGTTTTTAGAGCAATTATTCGGCAGGCTCAATCATATAGGTTTTTAAAATATGGGAAAATAATGACATTTTAAAATGTTTCACAAAAAGTAACGGAAATGCAACGAATTTTATGAAAGACAATTTCATAAAAGACTAAATTGATTCCATTATTTTTATGAAAGTATACTGTACGCTATTAGTTGTAATATACTTTCAGTTGCAAAACGTTTTGCGATAAATCATTTAAATGATCGATTGGCTTATTTTAAAAGCACTAGTATTTGCTATTCTCGTTAGATTAATCAAAATATTAAAAGAGGTGGAGCATAATCTATTTTGTATTTGTTAAGAAAGGTAGATAAATATATATTAAAAAATATATTAAATAAGTAATAAAAGTTACCTGGCATCGCCTTAATTTTATATTGTTTTGTTCTTTAGGCTCATTTATAATATGTCTACATAGCAATACATGACCAACCATACATGGTAGGAATATATTTGTTTATTCATAAAGACGGTGGTGTCTCTTTTAAAATCAAATGTGTTTATTATTTCAATTTATTATGACTTATGTTTAAAAGCTTGTTTTTTGTCAGAAAAATGTTGCACATTAATTCTTTATGACGTATCGTTCGTTAATGACAATTAAGAATTAAATTATGTATTTAACGTCCAAATCTGTTTAATACAATTCATTCATTGCTATTTTCAGACATACATATATATATTGATGTAATAATGCACCCCACGTACATCATATATTTATAATGTTGTTCACAAAATGGTTTACTATTTATAGCAGTCTCTCTCCTTTTTAATCAAAATAATCATGTTAGTTTCCTATTAACTTTCAAAGATATGTTTTTGCATACATTTACAGTATATCATATACATATATATATTAAAGTTGATTATAAATAATATTCATGTATTTGTATCCTTATTTTCTACAAAATAATACATTGTTTTAAAATCTAGTCTATATAACGCAACCTAAAGTTTACCATTTTTTAAAGTAATCTGAGTAGTCTAGTCTGTAAAAATTTATTTAGTTATAAATCTTTGACTCTCATGTGTCTATTGATGTTTTTCAAAACTCCGCGCGGCAAACATAATTTTTGCTTTCGAATATATATATTTGAAAAATGTAAATTCTAATCACTGTTAACTTGAAAATTAAAAAAAGGAAGTCTTTATTATAGCAAAAAAATCATTAGCATATTACGTTCATAATTTTATTAATTTTTGTGTTCATGACTTATTTAGATTATTGTTATTATACACCTTATGATATAGTTTAGGCAAATATAGAATTAAAATTAGGGCCATAAAATGTGCGTAGGCTACTCTATGACTTCTCAAAATATTAATTTAACTATCGAGATAATACGCTTATTATTATTTGATTTTAAATAAAATAGAGTGAGCTGAAATTTAAACAGTTTTAATATTTCTTTACTTTGTTTGAAGAATTTTTCAATGTATTGTTTCGATATTTCGGTATTCATTAAAAAAAATATTTTTCAATTTATTTCAATCGGCTTGAATAGAATATATTTGGAAATATAATAAAATATGGAATGCCTGCTCGTGGAGAAAACTATAATCACATGAAATTAAGTAGACTAAAAATCACATGAGATGAAATTAAAGGTAAACAGAATGCAATTAAGAAATATAATCTAGTAATAGCTTAATTTCTTAAAACAATATATAAAGATGAAGAATGATTAAATGTGATGATTATAATATGTAATTTGAAACTTTCGCATGCTTTTTATATTATCGGTTGATTTTATATCGAAGTTTTGTGATATTGGCGTATTCTTCTTTATTATATTATGTTCAAAATTTCGTTTGATTGCTGCTTAGAATATTTTTCAGAAGATATTGTTGATGCTATTTACTGTAAAATGGTCGAAGCGAATGAACTTTTAATTAGTGAATGGATCTGGAATCCTATATTAGCCCGTTTAAGAAGTGAGAGGAGTATTTGTCCAATATGTTTTATTGTGAATATGTTTGAGGTTATTAGTCCCATAGATTTATAACGTTAGTTTTTGTTTGAAAATACTTGTAGTATGATATTATGAGTGTATCGTCACCTAATCGTTTATAAAGCAGAGGTTTTAATTGATCAGAAAGTTTCAGTATAATTAATATTAAAATGGAACGTTGTGATCATTTTTAGCATGTTTTTGATAACATTTATGTATGTTTTTGGCCTGTATCAAATTTAATCCAACATTTTCCCAATATATGGATAACAACATTAAAACTAAAGCTTTACAGAGTCAATCCAAATAATTTAAAATCTTAAAATCGGTTTATTCTTTTAGGCGTATATTTACAGATGATCATTTAAATATTGATAACCTAAACATCATACTATTTCATCAATCCTATTGTGTGTAATTTAGTTTTTACATCGTTTGAGATCTGTTAATGTAAAATAATAATGTGATATGTGTATTTTTGAATATCTGAATAAATTACTTTCATTGTTACCATAAGAGAAAACAAAACTAGATAACTTGTTTAGTTGTTACCCTTCATATTTCTGCGACATGAAAAGGATGTTGCTAAAATGGTCATCAGCCGTATTGAATGAGTCCAACTTTTACAACGTGCTACTTGCCAGCGCATAACTCATTTATAGAAGTACTTGTTAGTATAATTAAGTGTCATTTATTTTTTAATTGTCTGATAATAACTAGACATTTCAATTTAAACAAGTTACCAAAACATTTTATAATAAATCAAACTTTAGGGAATGCAAATTAAGATATTGGTGGTTTATTATTATTTTATAATGTTCATTTATAATGTTGGTCTCTGGATTTTAAAAGCAAATGTAATTTTGTAAATCGTTCCTAATTTTTATTTATTTTTTATTAACGTTTATTAGTTCTTAGTAATTTATTTTTAGTTCCTAATATTTAACGAATAAAATATGCAGAAATTTAAACAAAACGCGGAATACTTCTTAAATAGAAAAATAAAACCCTTGCCTGCCTCTTTGATTATACAATTTTATTTAGACCAGATTAAAATTGTGAACAAACTTTTAAATGCGCTCTGCTTCGCACTTTGCCGAATACATATTATCGAAGTTTGTTCTATCGTCTTTTCAAATTAATAAAGTTTTATTATGTGATTTAATTTTGGAATCACAATCTTTTTGATATTCAGTTCAAGTTTCACATTTGGAGAATACGTTTTACGGTGATGTGATCCCTTAATCCGTTGCTTGTATGTCCGTCACGTTGGACATTGAGCATTGAAATTGAATAAAATCATTGATGTATGATTTATTTTTCGACGCTGGATTTTCGCAAAATTTATTTGTAAGGATAAAAGTTGAGGGCAAAATCATTAGCAAATCAAAATCATCAACGGAGAGTGATTAAATGGTTTACAATCATTCTTACAAGATCGTAACTGATTAATTGTGAATAAATGATATTAAAAGTTGGGTCACAGTTATGACACCCGAATTTTAATTATACATTCTATATAACTATGTGCACTGTTTCTATTAAATTTCAGAATTAATGTTCTTAATGTTTAATAACAATTATTTAAAATCGCGCTAAGATCCCATTGTCTATTTAATATACCTTTAACCCACGGAAAATGTGACAAAGCTCTTGACGCAGCTGTGCCATTTTCTCAGTTGCTTTGTGAAAATGAACTCTTGACTCCGTAATTCTCTATTGTTATATGTTTTTCTATGATTGTTACCCACATGATGTCTTTGTAATACGTGAATGCCCGCTATAGTCATGCATAAAAGATATATAATGTCAAACAACGATGAACGTGATTTATTTGATTTTAACATGGGAAACGATGAAAACTTTGCTAAATTTATTAGTTCACTTGTTTATAATATTTGTTTTTATTTTATTATCTCTAAAAATATTATATGTTTTGTGTTATTTTTTTCCTAATACGATGCATTGCAGTCATACAATATTCTATCAGGTTGATTTCAATGAAAATGCTGACTAAATCGAATATAGGGAATATGACTGTGACCATTAGAAATTTATTTCATATATACTACTAGTAAAAATGATAAATACGTAGATACTGTATATGTATAATGTATGTATGTTGCAGACATACTATTAGTAGAAATATTCTCGAGTCTTCTAATGTTTTTCAAAGAACTTTAACATGATAAATTTCCTAAACCCCTAAATTCCTAAACTCTTAAAATTCTAAAATATATATACCATTAACTTGAATCATAAAAAGTATATGATTAATTTGATAGAATAACATTTATTATTATAATTTCAAAATATATATACAGCAGGAGACTTAGGTAAGAAAGCAGGGGAGGGAAAAATCAGCACTGGGGAACTTTTCTTGAGCAGTTGTTGTTTGTATATGTTACGAGACAATTTGCTAGTGGTACCGGTGGCACGCTTGATGAGTATACATTATAACTAGGAGCACTTTCTTTAGACACTTGATGTCGGGATATAAGATTGTTTTTGACTGATTTGATTTTTTTCATTATTATCGGACAGCGGTAATAACTATTAGAAACAAGAAAAGTAAAGGACATCAGCATGAGAAGAGCGAAGAGTTTTAATAGGAGAAGTCAGAAGAGGAATGGTTGTCTAACCATTCGGATATTGATTTTGATGGTGATATCAAGAAACAAGTCGATAATCAAATGAAAATGCACTTTTATGACCTGGATAAGTGGTCCTGTTAGTCTAATTCCTTCCTCGTTAAACTTATTCTATTGAAAGCAATTGGAGAAGATGACTTTTGTATAATGATGCAAACAAAGGTGTCACTTGGCCTTTTTAAACAGATGTATCAAAGATAAACTATTGGGGCTAATTTATATAACAGTGGAATATATACAACGTTTAATAATACCACTATATATGATCTCACAGTCCTCCGTTTTGGAAGAAGCAATAAAACGAAGTTGGTATATTTGTCGAAATCAAGTTAGAAAGCAAATCGGACAGTGAATCTGTGCTGGTCAAGGCTGAACCTCGAGCGGTGAAGAGAAAGGCAAAAAACAGACTGATTAATTATAAGCAGTGACACTTATATTGTTTGATATAATAATAATACATGTCAGCTCTGTCTAATTACTCATATGTGCTTCATTAATTAATTTTAAGGGGATATATGTTAGGTTTTAGAAATTTTAAGGTAATAAACTTCAGTAAGTTTATGGAATTTAGGTACTATACTTAAGCTTTTAGGAATATTTTTCGGTATTAAACATTACAGTCATTTTAGGGTATTAAACTATTTAAAAAAATTGAGATTTTAGTGTATTAAAGTCTATTGAAACATTTTTAAAGACACGAGAATAAGTGAGACTGAATGAAACAGCGAAATTGAACTATAAAAACACGCGTTTGAATGCGATAATTTGACTGCATACATTTAAAAAAAACTACTTACAGTATATACTTAATATAGTATCTACGTATTTCTCAATTTTACAAGTAGTATATATCAACTCAATTTCCGATGGGCACAATCATACTCCACATATTCGATTTAGTCGGAATTCCCAATGAACTAACCTTGATTTGACATGGTATGACGGCATAATGCATCGTATTTGGAAACCTCTGATCAATATATAAATAAGAAAATCGAACTGAAAAACCTAAAATTAATAGGATATGACCTTGATCTTGTTTAAATTGGCCAATTGAATTCATAGCAACCAAAATACATATTCTATTCTATTCGGCTCAAAATTTTTAACAATTTTGGCTCGAAAATTCAAATTTATTTTACTTTTTTAAGAGACGGCGGGCTGGGTTCAGTTTCAATTTGGAAACACCCCTTCCATACTACTTATTACTCATTGTACCGTGCTGTCTTGTATCTGTTTCAACAGAAAAACCGTCAATGACGATGTGGCCGACTCTGGAGAAGACCCTCTCGGACTTCCTGTTCACGAATCAGTAAGCTCTATCTACTGCTGTTGTATCGATTTATTTAAGTGTTTAATTGCTTTCATTTTCATTGCGTTAGTGAATAATTGTATATTTAATAGTGTGTTGTTCAAATGGGGTGAGCGATAGTTAAGGGAGGATCATTAAGTTCATACGGTGTTAGGCCTCTTCTGCTGTAGGCTTATGGTATTTTATCTATTAGTACCAATATTACATCTGAGCTTATAAGCAATAAATAAGCGAAAACAAGAAATAAAGGGTAGTCCATTTAGCTTTACATTTAATGAAACAACTACATCTCAGAGGAAGAAATAGTGTGATAGGTATGTTCAGATTTGGTCTGAGAGAGAATATTTAGGTTATTTCAGTTTACTGCATGCAGCTCAACCTTTGTTGGTCATTGTGTGTCTGAATCAAGGGTCGATCTCTCTTTTTTAATGGGTAAATTGATGAGCTGGTCTCATGACTGTTTGCTTCATATTGGAATGGATGGTCCAAACGATAACGTGTGTCCCATCATCAATGTTTTTTATAATTTTCTTTAATTGCCTTAATTGTGTAAGTTTCAATTTTAATTTTTCATATTCTTCTAAGGATTTAAGTTTTTTTCAGGCTGCTGTGTTATATTTTGTTTGGGTCTTCGGAAGATGTTTTACCTTGATTTTAAGAAGATTTGAATTTAGAAACAATAATAACGTATACTATATTCATTTTAGAATTTAAAATCTTAAATATAAAGAACCAAAAAAACAAAAAATATATATTTGTTCTATTATTACTGTGGGAGGCCTATATAATATAATCTTGGCTATCTTTATAATAGTTACGGTGTAGTTGTGATTATCCTTCAACTATATATCAATATACTAAAAGTAAGACACAGACTTCTTAGATGTTTCATAGTTATTGTTAATTAGAAAAATGTATGTAGCTTGACATGGTTTGTTATTATGTAAAATATTATAAGTGCAATTTACTTTTTTTATTCTATGTATTAATTCGCGATAGTTCGGCAAAATAAATTTTTTATACAATTTTGCAATGAATTGAGTGGGAAATTATTATTTACCCTTTTTTTTACAAAGCGTCAACATAAAAACGTATATACATTTTTAGCTTTATGTTATAACAGTATAATTATTTTTAGATTAATTTAATATTTATGTGGATTAATTAAGTTAACGATGTGTTCTTGGTATAAAAAAGTTATTAATTATTTATGTATAGTCGATTGAGGAAATAAGGCCGAAGGCACGACACGCGAATAATTTGTTCTATATTTGATCTGTATAAAACGAATAACTTTAACAACTAACACAAAATGCATATATATATATTAACTTGATTAAGCATTTTTATTAATTTGAAAATCTATATTAAGGTTTAAATGGTAATTATAAAATATTTATCACTAAACATCAGTGCGTTTTTTCCGCATTTTATATTGATTATTTATCTGTTACAAACCATTTTTTAATAATATATGTATTTGTTAGCACCTAATTTTATTATAAGATATAAACAGATGTCATCAAAAAGCGATGAAATTTCATAATTTTTGGACAATTTAAAGCTAATCGGAGATTAAAATGAACATAATTGGCATTAAACCAAGTACTGCGACTTCGAAAAGTTTATAAATATATTTGAATTTGTTTAATGACATCATTTGAAAGTGTGTTTTTTATAGCTACTGATAGTTGAATGAATTCTTTTTTTCTTTCTTTTTTAGTGAACGTATTATATTATATGTACGTGATTATTTTAAAATAGAATGAAAATTCATTAATTATACCCGAATTTTGTCAGCTTAATAACTTCGACACCCTGGAGTCTGACCATATCGCGCAATGTAATTAATATGGCAAAATTTTACTTTATTGAATGAGTTTTATGAAATAAATCATTAAAATTAAATTAGCAAAACTGGCCTACTTAATTTGTTCGATAAAAAAGTGATAACAACTCAATATGATCCAGTAATTCGGGAACCATAATAGCGCGGATATTCTTTAATCAGATTAAAATCGGTTTTGAAAATCGGTCATTTTAACAACGCGAAATCGAAAGAGGTTGATGAAAACTTGAATTCCTATTTTTAAAGTGGGTGTATAAAATATTTTTTATATTTTAATTAACAAAAAGGGTTCTGCGAAAGTTACCATTTTTTAAATTTATTTTGTATTATTTAATTCTGTCACTCGATGCATTCTAATACAAGATAATATTTTCTATTTGATGGTGACCTTTGATATCATCACCCGGTTAACTAAACTCTCAGAATGAGCAGCGAAATAGATCCCCGTAATATTATATATAGAGCATAAATCAGAAGATTTCATCTTAACCAGAGCTACTCACCTTTTGATAAATACCTGAAAGTAATACACGTCAAATATTATTTTATTAATTTAATAATTATGAAACAAATAATTTATTCAAAAATAAACGTATAGCATATTTAAATTGTATGTCTGTTTTCAATTATATAAATATACAAATATATGTATATTGTAAAACCAGTAATGCAACTAAATATGAAAGAGCTGGATAAGTTCATAATTCTATTTTTATTTCTAAAAAAAGTCTATTATAATATTAATTAAGTTATGATTGAAAATGTCACAACAAGTACATTAAAGGGAACATTAATTATCCGAGATTCGAATAAATGTAAGAATCTTTCTCGTTCTTGCCTCATTTCACAAACTCATTTTGTTTCGAAGTCTACCTTATATTTCTAGAGATACCTTTTAAATGCCATTGTAATTAAAGCAATATTGACGACAACATTTATAGAAATAAGAAAAAATTGTCGGCAAAAAAACAATGACAGTTCTAAAAGTCTAAGAATATTTTATATTGTGACGTTGGCGATCCCGATATAGAATACAAAAATTATAATTTAATAACAGAAATTTCAAGTAGGTAAATCTGTTATCAGCTCTCACTTTAAGTATATGTAACATTAAATATAGTTTTAGTTTTTTTAATTTTTTGGATTACTTGCCAATTACTTTATGTTCTCACTAACAACCATTTGTGTTATATAATATGATTTGCTATAGTATTCTTTTATTTGACAAGCGTTGTTCAGAAGACTTTCAGTAGAGCGCTCAAACGAAAAAATATTAGTAGAATGGACAGAGGGGTAGTTTTCGACACTCAGAAGAAATTCATTTCGTGGTGTAACTTCAATAACGTCTTCTTTGTGCAAAGTTGTTAATTAATTTATTGTTTATTAACAACACAATTGTCCACTTTTGACGATATTTGATGGTAAAATTTGGCAATATCAAAAACCTTTATTATCAAAATAGTTCTTTATGATATATTTTTCTTATTATTATTTGTCATTTACAAAACTAGGTATTGCAAAATGTGTTTTGTGTCCATTTTTCATTTAACATATAAGTGCATGGATTTGATTATAGCAATATTTACGAGATCCTACGAATTATTTATTTACATTCGATGTCATACTTTTAAAACCTGTTTATGAATGTATTCTAGGTCTGTTAAGGTTCGCCATCAGCTCAAAAGTAAAATAAAGTTAAAAAGACAATAGCTGAATAATTAATATTAAATATATTTTAAATATTCAGCTATTGTCTTTTTAACTTTATTTTATTCTAGGTCTGATTTATATGATATATATTTGTGAACATATTATGTGAATTTAATCAGAACCTTGTGAATTGTTCAATAAAAAATATCATAATATCGTTATCAAGATAATTGCAAAATTATTAAATTGAGTCTAAAATTATTATTTATTGAGCACCGATGATCTCATGAAAGTTTAACCGTTAAAAAACAAAATTACACAAAAATCGTTCTCAATACATATTAGGTGTAATTTTTGTTAACATACGGTATATATTGTTGTAGTGTTATGAAATATATTAAATATATCAAAAAACTAGAAAAAAATGCCCCTTTTTTAAACAGAAGGTCATATTATGACGTCACTGTTACCAACCCACAGGACCTATCTAAAACAAGTTTTTTATGCTGTTGGTAAGAAAACTAATTCGGAGTCAATATTGTTAGCTCTGTGTCAATATATACAATTGAAGGTATAAGTATTAATATAAATATTGATATACATATAATTAAATTATATTTTATTATATAAAAAGCCGACAATTAAATATACAATGTCCAGTATTTCTTTAACTTTATTCATAAAGAAAATTATTATTATTAAATACTAACGTCTAGACTGTCAGAATACTAAAACTTTTTTTAATTAAGTTATTTTATCTACTAAATGAAATCTTTAATTAATTGATCGCGCTAGTATAAATTTACATAATATATTATTATCTTGTGCGTGGTTGGGAGGATTTTCGAAATTTCGGAATCAACATCTTCTTTTCTTTTTATAAAGGAAGTGCCTCCCCGGGCTCTCGCTGGAAGAATTTCAGAAGCACGAAGCCTTGGACTGCCGAGTAAGCCAAGCAACTTTGCTTCACTTCTTGTGACAGAGAATACAAAGACTCAACTTGGTCTCGGATATGGAGTTAATAGAAACTCAATTGACTAATTCAATTTATATTTGTTTTGCAAAATATGAACTATAAATAACTGGGGTCTCTAAAAAAAGTCTCTATACAGAATAAAATTAAATATAAACAACATTTTGTTGCTGGTTTTATCTTGTTTGAATTATGATGTAGTTATTATTTTGTATAAAATATAATGACATTATGGTGTAGTCATTAATTCTATTCTTATTGAATAGCTGAACGTGTCAACTGCATTAGAGCTTGAAATGGGCTTCAACTATTATTATAGACAATATTTACTTTTGAAGGTATATTTTATAATTCAACATATATCATAAAATGAGAGTAAACATAATAATAATAATATTAACATTCCTTTGGTCTTTTTAGTAGGTTATTTTAAGGGCTCTATTTCGAAGGAAGCAATTAATACATACATGCTGGACAAAAGCTCAACATTTATGGCATTTGATGTGTTGTGCTGAATCTTTCAACTCATTTGCACATTTGTAGATAATGTATACTTATTCAGATTTTTTTAATGATTCATATAACTTTTAACTACTAAGTCACAATATATTGTGACTTATTAAAAAAATTACATACCATTGTTTCGCGAGATTGTCAACGAATTATAATTGGCCCTTTCAGCTCTACCGATTACTATTGTATAACTATAGTATATTGTTCATATTTTCAGATGTGCGCTTTAGGCTCAGCTTTTAATTTATATTATTAATATAACATAATATGTTTTAGCCTATTTGCAATTGTTTGAAGAATTTCGGCCATGTATTTAAAGAATGGTATAATTATGCCTTTACTTCAATAACACTATATATTTTTTTAATTTGTAATATCGTCAATATGTTTACATTATAGAGGTGTTTTTCGGTTCTTTTCTAAACAACGTGTTAAGTGTAAGATTTCTTCAAAGTTGATTCTTTAAAAATAATCATCATAATATCGTTAAATTCTTTAAAAATATATTGTTATCTTGTGTTTCTCTACACATTCAGTTAATTCATCTAATTCGGGATCAGTTTCTCTCGAACTCGGAAGGAATACCAGATAGCTTCATTGAAAATATGATCAGCCTTCTAAATACAGGCTCTATCCATTCAACAGCAACGAACAATCTCGCCGGTAAGAGCAACAGTTCTACGTGAAGTTATTTTGGTGTCTTTTGATTATTTTGCTTTCAAGTATCACAGGATGAACAACACTATTTTAAATCAATCTGAAAGGTGTCCTCCTGTTTGGCCTTTTCCTATCTCGCCTTTTCCTGTTTCGCCTTGTCAAATATTAAGAAAAACAAAAAGTCATCTTTCGCCTTATATACAAAATGTATTACTACATACAAATGTTCACTGGTATAGGTAATAAAAATGTATAGG
>JAUZND010076891.1:0-16446 GCA_034780555.1 Coelogynopora nodosa | reverse complement strand
ATGATAAATTGAAAATATCTAAGAATATGCTGAAAAAGTATGATAAAAGTATGACAGTATGATATTTTATGAAAAAGCATAAAAAAGTATGAAAGTATGGTGCGCACGACCCCTGAAAATATAAATAATTTATTCTTTGTGAGAGTTTGCGTCATCCTTTCAAGTTGTTCAATTTAACAATATTACAAAATTAAACTATTGGTTGAATTTATAACTTATTTTCATGATCATAGTTCTAGCAATTAACTCAAGGTCACATTTGTTATAAAATCAGATTAACAAAATGAATAGTAGCGATAGGAACTAAAATAGAACATTCATTACTACACACAGGCAGACAGGCTAGAGTAATTACCTGAAGTGGACGGCATCCTCCTTGCTGCTCCGGCAGTACTTCATCAGTGTGTCCTCTTTGAGCAGGGTACAGGTGGACTCAGGCCCGGTGGCGGTGGGGAAGGCATCTGCCTGCTCCATCAGACAGGCGAGTAGACTCTCGGCCGCGTCCTTCACCCGCTTGGAGGTGGGATTGGGCACCATCTTGCCCGCCTTCAGTCGCACCCGCTCTGAGTTGCCCTGGACCACCTGTACACGAGGGAGTTGAAGCCAAATTGGAACACTTGATACACAATCAATGTTATAGACAACTTTCGGGACATTTATTAATTAACTATTGTATCAATGTAATGTTTGCTTCACTTAAAATTCGTACTAATCCATCATAGATAAAATACCAAATAGACAACATTTTTGCAGATACGAATAAATATATTTGTTCAAAACACTGATATTTTTCATATTTATACTTTTATTTTTTAAATCGATGACTTCTTTCTATAAACCCCATAAAAAGCTTGTTTTTAACGAACCTTTTCTAGATAAACATACATTTTTATTTATTTTTACAGAAACTAGCCCTCCACCCCACACAGAACTGTCTTCATAACCTACGTTAACTTTAAAAAAATATGAATAGGATAATGATATACATGATCACCATAGCAACAATAAACAGGCACCTTCGACTTGGATCCGGAGATTCCCAGCTCGGCGGTCTCAAGGACACACTGCAGACAGTCGGGATCGTTGAGCAGATAGGGGTGACGCACCAGCCACAGACTCAGACAGTGGAAGGCGGCCACAATGATGCTGTGCAGGAGTCGTGAGTGGTCCTTGTTCTCCCGGTTGCACTGGTTCACGATGAACTCGCAGATGAACCGTACTGACCGCTTGCCTATATGCACCAAATTGTTATCGATTGATCGATTGTGGTAGATTCCAAATTGCAGAATACGCTCATAGTGTATTATAATATAATACAATCATACATTTTCATACTATATAATAAAGAACTATAAAATACCGTAATGCTATATTCAATATTGTGCAAACTTTGTAATTCTTACAAAAAATATTAAAACGGGTATTCAGGCAAGTTTGGATTACGTTAGAAAGAAATTAGAGTTGTTTTTAAAAATATTAGTTAATGTTACAAGACAAGACAATTTAATAGTGTAGGGTGCTTCATAATTGATATTTTGAAATCATTAGTATTTCTATATTATAATTGATGGCACATTTAAATTAAATATGGTTTACTCTTTAATATAGTTTAATAATGTTTGACAATAACGGACAATATCCAACGAACAATTATTTGGTTTCTAACAGAGATATACACATTCAATTATGCAATAAACAGGAAAAATACGCGAATATTATATTATGAAAAACTATAAGAAATATATAGAAACATATTGAAAAAAATGAAAAAATGTAAAAAAATTACATAAATTATATTACAAAAGTATTTCAAAATATACCATTTATTACGAAACACCCTACGATGTAAATGTAACGATATTTAATCGTACATAAGATCTAAACTAGCTTTATATTTTATAAACAATACATTTATACATCTTGGCATTAATTGTACGGGAAGGGGGATTAAGGTTCCCGAATTGATTCGAATATATTTTTTCTAGTAGTGTGTTGATATTGAACAAACTTAAAAAACATGCTTGACCGAAATACAAGTCCCATCTAGCAAATCAACATGTAGCTATAAAATATGGTAGTTTTTACCAATAGTAAACTTATCATTGAAGGATATTTATTCATTAAACATGGTCATTTACATTTATTACATTGAAAAATAAAATTAACCTAAAATAGGTTAATACTATATTAATATTATATTATGAAAATAATAAATATTTATGAAAAAACAATTACTATAATAAATTCCAACATGAAACTCACAGATCGTCTTATCGGGCTGCTTAATTTTGATGTTGGATATCCCACAGAGCACCTCCAGAGCAAAGAGCACCGTACTGAGATCATTCTTCCACACATGGACAACATTGATGCAGAGCAGAGCAAGCGCATGGCTGAACAAGCCGGACGCCGTTTCTACAATATAAGTCAAACAATGAGTTGTCATCAAGATGCTACTAAACCTAACAATCATAATATCACTTCGGGTATATATGTAACTATTCTAGACCGTATACTTATCTTATAAGGAACACAATAAGCTTCACTTAAATTAATACTAGGTAAATTAGAATTTGAACGTTTAATATACATCAAAATTGAAAACATCTATCAGATAAAGCAATTAATTAATTATTATCATTCAGTATGAATTTGTATTGACTATACGATAGATAGGAAAATATATTGGACACGTTAACATCAAGCATTCAAAATTATGATAATAGAAGCATTCGTAACGGATAATAATGCAAAGATGTAACGTAGATGTACATGGCCAGCAATAAAACTAATACACATTATATTATAGAATAATAGACACATAATAAATGGTGACAGAAAACATTCGCTGTGATTTGAATTAAAAGTGAAGTTACGCTATATAAGCATTAAAGTGAACAACCTTTTAACACCAATATATTCAACAGTAAGTGTAATCGACATCCATAAATCTAGACAAGTAATAAAAAACGGTTCAATACAACTAACCATGTTAAAAAATGGCAAATCGATTTAACATACTTCAAAACAATACATTTTAGCAAATAGCAGATACAACTTTTGAAATTATTAATTAATGTTGAATAAAAAAGACTCAGTTTAAATGTTTAATGTGTTACTTCGTATCTGCGATACAATTAGAAAATTAGAAAAATTACGATAATACAAAAACTAGTTCCTTTAAAACGACAAATTTCTATGACTGCATAATCGAACAATCAGCACTAACATACTCGTTCTACTAAATTGTTCGGAACAGTACAGACTCAGTAAAAAAAAAGCATAATTAAAACCTAATATATTATCAAATTTAAACAGAAACAAATTAAAACACAAAAAATGATTCCAAAAAACACATTAATTATCAATAGATGACTACTACGTCAGGACGTCTAGTGAAATGCACAACTTACCTAATGGGGGCGGATGTGAGTAATCTGTAAGAGTCATGTTTTCAGTAGAATAGGGCTAAGAGTTACTGTTCAGCACGCCAGCACCAATAAATATGCACACCCAGGAACAAGAAACAACTCAACAAATGCTTAACTCGCCAAAAGCATGACCATTACAGTAAAAGCACCAGTTGCTCTTTCGAACATAACATTTCAAATGAATCTTTTGAAAGTATATAAATAAAGTATAATATTGAGAATGATAAAAGTATGTAAAAACATGTCGATGGTAAAGCAAACTCTTAGATCCATGCATTAGTAGGACTGTAAAGAAAATGCCATGCCAAAATTCCTAAAAAAACACAATAATAATAATAATAAGAATAATTGGATCTCCATTTTAAGTATAATAATGATATTACATTGTTGGGCACTGTTAATAAATAAAATGCTGCTAATAAGAACTGAGTCAATAAGCTGTTTCACACCGGCAGACAGACAATAAATGGTAGCAACCACACACGTCATGACCAAACATGATAAACCATGCGGATATGTAGTAGATACAATGTAGGCAAAACAGGAGTGGGAGATATCGATTGGAAGGGGGTTGGGGAGGGGGAGGGGGAGGGAAAAAGGGACAAGTGAGGTAGAATGAATGCTGAGATGAAGAGTAGCCTAGAGCAGAAAAAAGAAAAAATAACGATAGAAAAATGCAATGATATGAAAAAAAGGAGAGCGCCGAAGAGAATAAAAGAAGATATCGAAGAAAAAATTAAAGAAAATTTGAAAAAATCCTAATAAAAAAATTGCGCAGTTTATCCGTTATACAAAACCTCAACTTTACACTTACCATCTGAAATCAGAAGCAACAATAGATTAAATATATAATTATTAACACTCACCATCCTAATGATAGTAACAACCTATTAACGTAACCCAATTCTGTGTATATTACACCTGCTTAAAATAACTCAGAAAACTATATCATATTATAATAATAACAGTAAATAACATAATGTACTAAACGAGGTGATCCTTGCAATCACAACTGAGCCAATATTATGTTGAATGCACACGTCAAGCAGTATGAATATATAACACGATTCGAGATCATGACTGTTCAAAGATAATGATTATTATTCATTTAAGACAAAATATGTCACTCGAAATGTACGCACGTTAGAATATACCCAACACAACAAAAATACGAACGACTCTAGGTCATTGCTTTCTCTCACCAATTTTGTGGCCTTGTCGTTCATCATTACCAACCAAAGTGCTGTCGCCCGTCTCTTCTGCAGCTAAATCTTCGAGAAGACACAGCATTCCACCTGACACGGGTTACAGGTATGCAAGATATGTATAAGTACTAATAGGGGTGCGGCAAGAGTTCCCATTTGCACAAACACGTCTTGTAAAATAGGATATGAAATGTAAATGAAGATCGGCAAAGCTCGAGACTTATGGACTGAAATAATTTATCAAATATAACATGTTGTTACTTTTAATCGAATTATAAAGATAATAAATTAAATTAGAAATAATATATTATTTGGTTGAAGTATCAGCTGAATTAATGAATTATCAGTTGAAGCAACTGATTTTAAAAACTGAAATTAGATTTTCATAAAATTATTTTCGGTAAAAAATTGTCATAATAAAATATTAAGAATATTATGTAGATAGTGTATTAATATAATAATAATCATTATATAGTAAATATATAATACATAATAGTATCATAATTATAATAATATATTAAATTGACATAGATATTTTACTGAAAAGAATATAACTTTAGGGCTACCGTAATAAAACGAAAAACAATTAAATTGTTAAAAATGTCACACGAAAAACTACAAATACCAAAAGTAGATCATTCAATCAAACAAAATATTCAACCATAAATAACAGACAATAAATAGTTACTCTTCAACCGCAAACAATCAATAATTACACAGCAACAATATAAATCAATACCAATATACGCAAAACCTAACAAGAATATCAGATAGGTAAAAAATCATTATATAACTGTATAACTATATAAGTCACCTAGCAACATCTGCAGATTGACGGGATCCCTCTCCACTTTGAGCGACTCGCTCAGCTGAACTGCTATCCGCTTTTTCAGCTCATAAAATGGAACAGGATCCTCGGCGTCGTTGACAACTGGAAGGAGGCCTGCATGAAACCAGATGGGAATCGACCTGCTATTAGAGCATGTTGTAAAATTATATAAAATGCACAATAATAAACAATCGCACCTAGTCGGAAAAATTAAATAGTGGTGGAATGTGGAAAGAAGATAGAGAAACAAAGCGGGAGTAAATAAAATAAGGTTATGCTAAAGTTAGAGAAAACATCCGAATATACGTGTTTGATAATAATCATTTTTGTATTTATGCCAAAATAAAAACGATATAAGTCACGAAACGCTTACAAGATAGCCAGGAATAATAGACGGCAAGCAAGAAAACACAGTGTGTTCAATTCCTGGCTGAATCTTGAACTCGGTTAACATTTTCGAAACATATTTCTCTTTTCTCTAGTTTTACTTCAGTATTAAAATAATATATCCACATTTGAATAACTAAAGATTCATCATATTTATTAGTTTTTTCAATCGATGACTTATTGTAGAATATTAAATAGTCATATTCTAAAAACCAAAATGTTATATATACAATATTATAAGTTTATGATGATATATAAAAAAAAACTGAATATAATGCGTTGGACAATTATGGACATTGCTTTATTTTATAAAATGTGAGATATCGTGAGCTCTGTCAGCTGATGAACTAACATTAAGATATTAGATATGCGTGCACAGACACACTCAACGACGTCGATTCAGAAAGGCTTGAGGATCAAATACATTATATCCTAAAAAGCATAAAAACATCGTGCTTCATCCCACTTTTGATGGTGAGTCCCTTGAACTGGAGGGGAAGACAAACAACACAGATCAACTGGTGAATTGCTGCGCGACGAAGTTGAATCGCGGACATGTACTCCGGTCGTCTAGAGGAGGAAGATGGAGAATGAATATGTTAACATTAATAATACTGCAGAAGTGAGTGGTTGCTGGACATATTGATTATTATTTAAAGGCAAACAACTAAGTAAAGACTTTAGCAAAGTGTATAATCAACACCAAATGATGCTCTTACCATTGTAATAATCTAGTCACAACCCTGAAAAGTTTTCCAGCGAATTAGATCTCTTCAGTGGTGACATTTCCCACTTTTTAAAGGATATATTTGTTTATCTTCGATTTTTTTACAAGTGCTAACATTTCACAAACAAGTGTTCGATTGCATTAATGGTAGCACGCACAAACAGTTAACATTTACAGAGAAAACCAATACACGCGTAGGTGTAGAATTTATGTAGAATTTATGTAGAATGTACTGATAATACCTTGTTGAATTGTTTTTGAAAATATAGTGTAGTGTACAGCAAACCTGCCCAAGGGGTGTAAAGGGCAGGAAAAAGAAGGGTGAGGAGAGTGAAAAATATAGGTAGGGGAGAAAAAGAAAGAGATGGGAGAGCGGTTCAAATTTGAATCCCCCTCCTGATAAAAATTGCCGGCCAGGTTTGGTGTAAAGTAATCTCACAAACATATATTACAAATATATAATATCTGATAAAAAATAGGTAGGTAGTATAGCTATAGATAGAACGTTGGTCCTTGTAATAAAACAATTAAATAAATCATACTTAATTATAGTTATAAAACATAGCTACATAGATTGTATAGAATGTTCCATGTATGTGATCCTAAAAGAAGTATCATGCATACTTTTCAAAAAAGAAGAATAGAAATAATGCTAACATAACACACGAAGTGCAAACATATTTAAATTTGCAATTGATTGTAATGTGAAAACAAACACAAGCCATTTCATTTAGATAATGTTCCTAAAAATCAGGATATTTGTCTATATTAAAATTTGGGGTGTAAATCAATTTTAGTTTTTTTACACTAACGCATAAATTCAGATAATCATTTCAAAAATTATAAAACTAAACGTAATGAATTGAACATATTAGTTCATTATCCTAATCAGTGGGTACGCCAATATACTTGAATTAAAAAATGTATAACGCGGCCACCCTGGTATAATGTAAATCAGTGGTTTATTAATTAGTCTATAAAAAGTCTATAATAGGCCACAGTCACATAAACACTTAAAAAGTTTAAAGGCCTCGATTACAATTTTGTCATGGAACAAAGCAATAAATTTCCTGACAATCTGCAAAAATATTCAGTAATTACCACCAATAAGCATGTAACCTTAATTGTTGCAAAGAAAAAATACTAAATATTTCGATTACAACTTACAAGAAAAAATACTGTATATGAAAAATTAAACACACATAATTCATTAAGGATAAAAAAGAAGCAGAAAAGACTAGAAATTGGAAGCAGGTGCCTGGTATTATACTTAACTGTAATATACCAATAATATACTACCTTGATTTATAAATAATAACTCAAAATTTCCCGATACAGCACTATTGTTTCCTAAATAAAATGCTGTTCCGCAATACCATCAATAAGTGGAAATGTATCCTCTTAAAAACAGTTCCAGTTAGTAGAGTAACTCATCAAATCAGTGAAATCTTGTTCTTACTCAAAGTTCTTCTCCTGATCTGTCTTGAGCACGTGGTCAACAGCCACGAGCATCCGCGGCACCAGAATATTAACCCCCTCCAGGTCCACTCGGAGCAAGTTAGTGCTGTTGAACAGAATTGTCGACAGGACACAGCCGCTCAGCTTCTACAGGAGGGAATCATTATAATATAATAATGTAATCAATAAATGTTTTTTTCACTAAAATATAACTCTATAACTTTTCACTTGATGAAAGTTGACAAGCCTTTTCGTTGAAGCATTATATAATAAATCATCCTTTTCAAATTAGTTTAATAAGAAGCTTTATCAACACCAATAGCCTAGCATGATGTCGAATATTCGTCGAAGCGACTAAAATATAATTAAAATAATATTTATGGCTAAGGTAATATAAATATAGCATTATCCAAATGACATTAACTTGTTATAAATAGATCGTAGCCTATAAGGTTGTAAATAAGAACAATATTAAAGGTAAACATTAAAAAATATAAAAACATTTTGGTCCCTTACCCCATTTTCAGTTGCAAGTCCGTAATGCATACACATGTAAAATCTGGCCAAATACACGTTGAGCACGCCTCCGTCACGCTGAGAATTACAAAAGATTCTACAGAGAGCACCACAAGCTTCGGCACGTCCAATGTGATTGGCTTGACCGTCAGCCAATGAAGATCGAGTACTGATAACAGCATCTAAAGCGGGATATATAAATACGGGTGGTTAAGTTGTCGATAAGATAATTAATCGAATCTTAAATAGATATTAATTACAATGAATTTATCGACATAAAAATCGCTGCACTAATCCGACAATAAACAGTAAACGTTTTTTAAATATCTTGCGCTAAACACTTTGAAATAATATATTATTTTAACGAAATAAAAAATGATCTATGCTTAAATTACAAAACATGCAATTAAAGAAATACACATTCTAATTCAGAATATTGACAAAAAACATAAGCGAAACAATACTGTACAGACGAGAAAGCCATTAAAACAATCTTTTAGGGTGAAGCTAACACGCATGTGATATCTTTTGTGATATTTCATTTAACAAATCACAAAATGAATGACTGTGCAATATTTTTTAAACAGAAGGTGACTTCAAAGCTAAACAACACAATCAGTGAATAAACAACAACATCGTTAGAAAACAAAATAGCATTCATGATAGTAACACATAATATTTTCAATGTGAAAATACTCAAAAAATCAATTTTATTATCAAACACCTACATTTAAGCAAACCAGCCCTATCGATTTAAAGTCTAATTCAATAATTGATTCTCAATAGTTTCACTAAACAACTAGAATCTGTAAGGCTAAACATTTAGTAAAATATACATTTTATAAACGCGTTACCTCCATTGAAGATATAACGCGAACATGTATTACCAACTCTACTGCTATCTATCTGTTACAACTTTTAGACTGGCCCAACTATGAGGGGTAATTTGATAATAAAGCTAAAGACGAGATAATATAACGTTAAGAATTATTGTATGAATTAAAATCAGAGAAATGAAAAGATTTGTTAAAAATCGACCTCCCTTATTACAGTTCACTAAACAACTAAATTTTAAGTTAATTAGATTTAGAATATTAAATCCATTATAAAATTGCAATAAAAACATATCATGAAACTATAAAATAGTTAACCAGTATATATTTTATATACCCGGGCGGTCTGCATAGGAGTATAGTCTAAAGAAGAATCTACATATTATTTACTTGTTAAAAAGGTATTAAATAATATCAAGGAACACACACACTTTACAATAATAATTGACACATTAATTTACACCTATTGCATAATATATATATATAATTATTATATGGCGAGGAAAATGCGGTATCCCATATCCACAAGGTAGCCGAGACGAGAGACAAAATGGATCATCAACTTACATGTTTGACCTTCAGGTGCGAATAAAGTAGGCAAGAATGTAAGATGAGGAGAATATATTGTTGTTATCATTACCAATATTAGGTTAGAAGAGCGTAGACCTCTACATTCATAATATAAAAAGTAACACACACACGCACACAAATGGTATGTACTGATACCAAATAAATAATGTGAAGTTTTACGACAAGTATTCGAGTGCAAGAGTCTACAATGGCCAGACATAAGAAATCACAGAATTATGCTAAGAAAGAATTGGAAAAAAGTAAGTTAAAAACTTGCGTTTTCTTAAGTTGACGGTAGCGGCTATAATAGGGAATAAGGTTGGCACTTGGGTTAACGTCTGTTATGATGCTAAATTTATTTTATACAAACACAGATTAGTATTAATATGATTAATATATAATTTATATATATATTATGATATTGTAAACAGTAAAACAGTACTTAATTGATTAATATAAGCTCGGATAAAGTAATGTTATAGTCAGGAAATAATATGTTTAACTTGCGCCTTCTTAAGTTGACAGCTACAACAGAAAATTATATTATACACAAATAGTTTAATTATGCAAGCCCAATCATGTACAATTAGGAATGAGTTGCTTAAAGTTTATTGTGATAACACACGTTAAAAGGTGCAAATAAATTAGATCTAGGAAAAAGAATTATCTAATGCTCATTGTTAACACTTTATAACGATGTAGGGTGGCCCGCTCTCACCGTTCTCTGCAGAATTAAATGTATTTAATTTATCTGTAATTATGGGGAGAAGCAACTATAGAATCACAACAATACAACACTAAGTTTACTTTAATTAAATAATGTAAACAATGAGTTGCAAACAATATCATTATTACCTAAAAATTGAAATTTAAAAAACTCTATATTATTAAAAAATAAACAATACATAAATTTTAGATAATTTAATATACTGTAAAACAATTTATATAAAAATAATAGTTGATGTAATAATAGTTACTACGTGTTCAATTTGAAACAATTACCTTGTCTAGACTATTATTACCAATCCACTGATAACATAATGTACATATTACTTGACAGGACTGGTGGCTGCTATGGTTACCATTTTTTAATGTTTTGTTCGAAACTTGTTCTAATAATATAGTACCATACCTTGCATCATTGCGAATGTAATAAAAACTCAATCTTTTTTATACTGTTTAAAAAATTAATGTTATTTCAAATTTTAAAAAATGTGATTATTAAAAAAAATGACATGCCTGCTTCTGAGCTGCGGACATAATACTTGAATGGCTCTTAATATTATAATAAATCCAGAATTATGATACGAAATATATTATAAGGTGATGTTATTTAAAATATAACTAATAGACATAATATATTACACCGTTATAATATTAAGCTTAATTATTTTGCGATTTCTGTAATTTGATGACGTTATATTTCGCCCATAATGTTTAACTTATAATTTGTGAACTTTTGCGAAAATAATCCATTGAAAATAACATCCTCATTATAATAAGAAATAAATTTATCTCATCATTTTAATGTTAATTATATTAGTGATAACTTACTGTCCATCTCAAGTTGAACGCCAGTTACCGCAGCCTCAAACAACCAGGCTCCAAAGAGGTGCAACAGCGAGTTCCCCTCCGGGCGCAGTGGATGCGGCGATGATATCGATTCTACCGTGACACCTAATGGCGCATTCTGATTTGCTTTCGAGCTCTGTGACGTAATGCCAGTTGATTGGGCAACCAAGCCGGTTGACGCCTTTGTCTTTTCTGTCAAAATTATTGTTAAAAAAATATATATAATATATATTACCTGAATGGAAGGCGATAAGTGAAAATACTTTTAATATTTTTGTAAATTACAAATAACCACGATCATATTATGTTCTATAAAAATATATAAACTATAAATAAACAAGTAAAAATTTGTCTTCACACATTAAAAAATGGTGTAACTTCAGAAATCATAAATATCAAAAACGAGGTTCAATGTTTATTTGATGGATAAAATATCTTTTGTGAATATTGTTTTTTGTCCGAAAAATGATTGATTTTATTCTGTTACAATAGTCCAAATAACTCTACTCTCTTTTTTTAAGATGTACAATAGTTCATTTTATATGATGAGAACTGTATAGCTGATGAGAACTAATAAATTCGAAACAGCTGTGCTATAAGTCTCACCAAATTTTTTATTTTAGTTAGTGGTATAATGCAGTTTGGTAACCTGAAGTCGAAAGATGGTGGTTTTAAACGTTAATATTGTTTTTAGGTCCGAATATTATTTAATTTCATTTAGTATCTTTAGATATACCATAAAATGAACTATAACTGAGTTTGTGATTTCAAAAGCATACAATGAGTCACAAACTCACAAGAGAGCAAAACTTACCCAATATAAAATAGTAGTAATATTTATTTATTAATAATTTTATAATAAATTAAGATAACCGTAACAGTGCTATAAATGTTCCTGTCAACATTCTTGTCTGATATGCTATAGAGGCCAAGCTGCTCATTAGTTAAGTAAGACAAAAAGAATGCCCCCATTCCCAATAATTATCCAAAAACTAAAACAGCATAATATCCTTCCATCTAGACTGGTGTCCCATGATAACACTAACTTACTCATCGATTTGTCGATTCCCGCGGAGACTTGTCCAACCACTGACCTGCCCCCCATCCCCCCGACAGTTGCAGACCCCTGTCCCCCCCCGGAAACGGAACCGGTATTCGAGCCGCCGGCATGACGACGGATCTCAGTCGGGGAGGTCTGGCTCTTGTCGTGGAGGTGGCCGTGCAAGGATCCTGACAGAAGAGAGAGAGAGAGAGTCATGCAGCATACCTTAAATGTTCGTCTCTGGGGCAATCTGATAAAGTACAACCAAGCTATGTTCAGATTTTTAATAATAGTATAAAACAGTTTGATATCAATACTGTAACATTGTAATTTTTTTAATTTCACATTTATATTTGTCAGATATACATTAAATAAATTGAATCAGTTGCTAAAACTAAAAAGTTAAACTAATCACTTTACGATACTATACTAGTAGTTATATTATAGACTACTAGGCCTATGTTATTTTGTATATAGAAATATTTTAATTGTTATAAAACAGAAAAAAGATTAAAAATATAGGTTTTCCAGTGAATCACAGATGTATAATGAGCGTTAGACTAGCATGCAATCACCAATTAAGACCTTTGTGTTGTCTTTTAGATCAATATAAATTTTCAACTATTATCACTAGTATTGATTATTGTCTATAAGATCGTTTCTGGCAAACGCTCTGGGTGGCTTCTGCTGCTGCTCCTGGACCCTATAACTCACCGCCGTGCACCCCAGGGTTGCTGAGGAAGGCGGCAGCAGCGGCGGCAGGGGACGGCAGGAGGCCCAAGAAGGCGTCCGTCACCACGGAGATACCACGCATAGCATCGAGGAAGATGATGGGCAAGTGGTTCAGGGCCTGACACCGCGTCGTTGCGCCATACCTGTTCCCAGAGCTGGAGGGAATATACTTATGAATGTAATCTGTAACATACAGTATTCGTTTTTAGTAAAGAATATAACGTTATTTTTAAACTGTAGGATGACATATTGCAGTAACACTAAAACAGCAATATAACAACTATTTACGCAAACTCACTCCAAGTAGACAGCATAATAATTTATTAACAAAACTATCTTAGCCTACTAGACTATATAATGGTCTACTCTTCATTTGAAGACACAAGCATAACAACGTTCCTATATAGGTGCGTGGTGAATCTATTTCGGGGTATACCACACTTTGTATAGATAATGACGTTTAGAGACACGCACACCGCATTATATAAACAAACTGTATATATATATTTTTTTCAACCACTATGAAACTAATAATATATAATAAAATCGATTATATACTATGACATTACTGACACCAATTATTAATTTAGATTTCTTTATAAACTCTCGTTTCCTCGTGATAAAATACGTATTAATTGTCTCAGCTAAAAAAATATAAATTTGTGTATATAAAGGGTGGATTAAGTTGAGAAGACATAATATCATCATTAACATAAACTCGGGATAACATTGTCACAAGGTAGAATTCAAGCTTATCTTTCGAAGCAGGACACATTAGAATTGTTACTTAATACAATGTTTATTCAACATGCATTATTTACATAACAAGATTGCGTCTCATAATTATCATAATATCATTTGTGGTTAATATCTTTTCATCAAATATTTCATTTTAGGTCCAGCTCACTTGTACTCGGCAAACTCGTCAGTCTGAGCGATGGTCTTCGGATGACAAAGATCAACTGGGTTACCAAGGAGATGGAGGAATCGGAACCAGCACTCCTTGACGCACTCGTCTGTGAGTTCCCTTGGTACCAGCCGCTGGGTATGTTCGTCCACTGGAGTGACGGAGTGGGGCAGGAAGAGTTATCATTTAGTAGCAATACACTAGGCGGTTGATATTACTGTCGATATCCTATTTATTACTATTAAAATACGTGATACAAACATTCAGCAGCGTTGCAGCCTGCTACCAAAGAAGGTCCGGCTGGGTTAAACAACTATATCATGAAAAATACAACTGAGTTTAAAACATTAGCATTTATGTCTGTATACTCTATATCAAACCGTCCATACAAATTTAAATAGAAAAAAATACATAACTTAGAAAGGAGGAAATTCAGTAAAGTAATATTTTATGCTGATAACAAAAGTGTTCAATGAGAATATTTATAACAAAATGGAAAATCTCGCACAAAATAATAAGATAATATAATTAATAGCGGATGAATATAATATAAATAATATGTGTAATCAAATGTAGTATGTATAAGTAATTTGTAATAAGAATTTGTCTAATGCACGGAAAGTTATGCAAATCATTAATTTGAAAGGATATCATAAAGCTAAACCGAACATTATAACAAATTCAAGGTAGCAGACCTAAAAATTTACTAAAGCTAGGAGTATAGGTACCGAGGATCGAACTCACTACCTTCAGGATTGAAGACAGAATCTTCAACCACTCGGTCACCTGCACCTGCTATTAGAAAGTATTCCGATAATGCAAAATATGCAACTGGATTGGTACACACATACAACAGTATAGTAACAATAGATAATATGAGTCTACTCACAGGCGGGCAAGTCGGGGAAGTCCGGTCCGTAGAGAATCTTGAGCAGGCGGGCGGTGAGGGCGGCATTGACCCGGTTCCACTGGTGCACGAGGGGGGCATGGTGGCGCCAGGCACGGCACATCTCGGCAAAGGTGCGCCACAAGGGTGGTCTGGGGAAGCAGCGGTGGCAGGCCTGCAGCCATACCGAGAACATGACGCCCACCATGCGGTCGGACATCTTGGTGCTCAGGTCCTCTGTGGGACACACGAGTCACAGTATTACGTGACAATTTCCCTTAAGCTAATGTAATGAAATTTCCGATATAACCCAAGCATAGTGGCTACATGTAATATAATGTAATTACATAATATAATACATGGTTTGAATATCAGGTTTATACATATAATATTATATTAAAATATACTAAAGTAAAAGTATAGCAAAAACAAATCAGATAAAAATAAAGACTAACACTTTGGTCATAGGTAATCATAATGAGGATAATTTTCTCATCACAATCCTAGAAAATAGCAATTAAAACCAAAGAAAACAAAATAAAATAAGATTTATACAAAAAATAAATGTAACCCTCTAAAAAATATAATCAACATCAATTCTTTAAGAATCAGTGATAAAATTGCTATTATTATGTTGTTTATATTGATTATATTCAAAATGTGTCTGATCAATGATAACAATTCAAATATTATTAAAAACATTAATTTTAATTATTGTCAACTATTTTCAACGATCAACACAAATTTCAGGTAAAAATTGTTCCATTTTAAATTTATTCTAATACATAATACTGCTATTCAACATAGATATCAATAATATATTAATTTTATTATGCTAAACACAATGTACGAATCCTGAGTTTCGCGCATATGCTGATTTAATTATTTTGTAACATCACTCCCTGTATCAAAGTTGGTAAAGATATATTAAACCTAATATTTTGATAAAATTTCCAAGATGCATGATTAAGTATGTAACTATTATAGAACTCAAAATGATCACAAAATAATATTTTATAGACAATTTAAAAATTTTGTCAGTATCAAAAAGAATTTAAACTTTTAGGGGGAAACTTTGATGATCACTTACATCCTTCAATGATCACTTACATCCTTTAATGATCGTTTACATCCTTTAATGATCGTTTACATCCTTCAATGATCACTTACATCCTTCAATGATCATTTACATCCTTCAATGATCATTTACATCCTTCAATGATCATTTACATCCTTCAATCATCACTTACATCCTTTAATGATCGTTTACATCTTTTAATGATCGTTTACATCCTTCAATGATCACTTACATCCTTCAATGATCATTTACATCCTTCAATGATCATTTACA
>JAUZND010076880.1:0-16446 GCA_034780555.1 Coelogynopora nodosa | reverse complement strand
TCATACTGATTCCAAAAATGTATAGGTTTAGGGGGTCGTTTTTTATATGTTCTTGGGGGTACTTCTCGTCGAGTGTGTTCAGGAAATTGAATTTAGTGGCTACGCCACATCTTTTAAATCATTTGCAGCAGCAACTGAAGCGTGGACAAAAAGTTTCACCAAAGTGAAAAAGGTCACAAACGCTGTGCTTCGTGACAAGCTTGACAAAAATCTTCTGAATAAGGAACAAGTTATAAATATACAAAAGAGTCTGACGCCACCGTTGAAATTCCAATCAAATACTGAAATGGCTGACTTTATTGGTATATTCTTCTGTTTTGGGTTATGAAACGCACATTGCGCAGATGTCGCCAAAAATGCTACTTATCAAGATTTTATTGAATGGAAAGACAACTATACAACCAATAATGGAGCAGAATTTTGTGTAAGATACATCCTATATTTATAATTAAATAATAGATAGTTGTATTGCGTGCGACTTCTAAAAGACGTGGTTAAATTGATTTCAGGTTTTATGTTTAACAATTTTTTATTATAAATTATAATAATATAAGTATAATAACTTAATATACAACCTGCAATTTGAATAAATTCATTTTAAATAGTTTAAATACTAATCGTGTTAACCGTTAATAAGTAGTTATTGTGTCTACTGATAAAAGAGAATAAAGTACAAGCGTATGTAACCTCGCTATCTGATATTTATATCGCTGGAGAAGGGAAGTGATCTTCCAAAAAATTGTGAATAAACATATTTTACCACTAGCTTGTGTTTTATTTTATGTCCTTTGTTTTTATATATGGAAATACTGCAGCATTGTCCACTTATTATAGTATAATTGGTAGGTATTATTGTCTAGATTTTCTAATTGTTTGTTTTATGCCTATGAAGATTCACTATTTGTTGGTATTTGAACTTAATTTCTTTTGTGTTTCAGGTAAAACAGCATAAGACAAATTACATATACGGGGCTGCTCGTATAAGCGTTGCACCTATCGCTGAAATTCTTTTGAATTACGGAAGCTTAATTGAAGAAAGCAGTAGTTTTCTACATTTCTCGAAAGATTTCTTGAAAATATTAAAAGATTTTCGGATGAAACATGGTCTATCGGGAAACGCCAATGCGAAGTATCGTCAATACGTGGAAACGCAGGTATCACTTGAAAACATATATTTTAAGAATACAGTATAAACTGTTTATTGAACAATTTTGATGTGTGACAAAATGCTGCTATGGTTGTTATAAAAGAGTTAAAGAACATATTTATTAAAAATAGTGTAATTTTATATATCGTTTGTCTTATAATACCAATTAAAAATATAGTCTTATACATAGAGATTGAATAACTAAAATCAATATATCTATTTCTATGGTCTTATATATATATCATGATTATTGTATTATATATTTTGTTAGTTAGTTTCTATATAATGAATAGGGTAAAAGTAAAAATAAATGTTAATTAGACTGACCAATTAAAATGTGTTTGTTCTGTAAAAATATATTTAAAGTTAGATAACTTCATTTTGAATTTATTTTTATCTGCTAACTTATGTTGAAATGTAGTTTATTGTTTAATTGGTGTATATTTTTTAACTTGACTATAGATTAAACTATTACATCATTATTTAAAATACATAACTTTCCCAGTCCAAATATTATTATTTCACATTATCTGTCTAACAAATAATTCCGAGCAAATCGGCTTTTACATATTATGTTTCTATTAAAACCGGTATGTTAACTATTAAATATATGATATATATCTTTAAACTTCAGTCAAAGGAAACCCTCAGCCCTACTCTTCAGAAAGCTGTTTCAAAACGCCTATGCCATCGTTCTTGGGTCGCTGAACATAGTTATCAGGCGAATACCCATCGCGAGAGCGTAGTTGGAGCCAATGCCATATTATCTCTCACAAGTAAATATGCTGTATATTACTAATACAGTTTCCTTTTCCTATATTTTGTAAACTATTTTTATGGTAATAACGTAATCTTAGTTTTTTAACTGTTTTAACTTGATTTAAAATTTAAGTCCGTTAATCTTTCTAAAATATTTTTTATTTAGTAGAAACTAACTGAATCTACTTTAAAAATAGCTATTTAGTAGTTGTCAACTAAATAGCTAAGGTACTGAAAAAACTCGATCGGATAAATATAGGTTTATTTTTATCAAATTTTTTGTTAATAGTGATAAAATATGTGTTATATAAATAAGTGACATAATATTTAAGTTAATATATATAAGTTTTATTTCAATTTCTCTGTTTCAACTGAAAATAAATCTTTTTTTTAAACATTCCTATAAATGAACCATTATACTTAATCTCAAAAAAGTGAGACACTCACTGAAATATGTTTAATAGGGATATTTTAGAAACACTGATACCTAATGCATTATAAATCCATAATAACTTTTATCTGACTATCGAAAACCTGAACAAAATACATCAGTTGTTCTCTTCAATAATAATATGATATGCATTTGCCTGATTGATTACATTCTTTCAGCCAATAATCTGAACTTCAAATTTTAAAGGGGGTCCCATTTTTTAGATTAGGTGTATTTTGTAAGGAGATCGCATTTCAGTTCGCGTAAGTCGGGGAAAGTTCACCCTTCAATTCCGGGTGTCAGCAGTTGCCTGCGTACTCCTAGTAGTGGTATTAGCTACTAGGGCCTCCAAATTTTACATAATTTATGGTATTTTATTTATATTAACTATCTTTTGTTTGATATTTTTGTATTATAGTAATCATTCGCTTTTTATTATACATATATTAATGTACTTTAGTTATTGTGTTTTTATTTCTCATCAGAAAATCATCCTCGAATACTGTACTTATACAGAAGCAAAATAATGGTAGCAAGCGGCTTTGCTTTTTATTTATATTCTCTACCTTTTAATTTAGACACACCCTGTAACTCTGAGGAAATTTCTTTGAATCCGATACAACACGAAGGTAACTATTTAGTTTCAACCAACCGGGTTTTCCAACCATATGTGCTGCTTGAGAAAATTCCCAATAAAGTTGGTACGTAAAAGACCTTAGTAGTATTACTTTTGGTTATTTATTAATAATTTTCCTATAAATTTTGACTTATAGGCATCGATTCTTCTGTAATTAAATCGCACTGTAATAAGCGAAAAGGTATTTAAGAAATTAGAGTTCTTTTTATATCGGTTTAGTTTATTTATTACTTGTATGATTAGAATTCTTTAAAATATATATCATTTTTCAGTGGAAGACCAAGTTTCCGTTGAGACTAGAACGCGCAAAATTCACAGGCCAAAATCCATATACGACATTTAATAAACATTAGTAAATTTCAGTTTTGTGAACGTTTTGCAACCGCTTTTAATTTAAAGATTATTAAATTAATTTTTGGATATTTTTTTGTTTTATATTTTCATACTGGTATAAATTTTTCAGAAAATTCATCTAAATAAATTGCCTTAATTCTTAAATAATTTAGATATATAGGGCAGGGCCTCTTGTACACAAAAGTTAAGAATAAAACTTAGAACTGTTTTCGGCATACACAAAGCTTAGCTCGCTTTACTCTATCTTTCTGCGCAATATACTATGTGAATCACACATTACATCTATTTTTAGAGTTTAAGAATCTTTGCTCAGTGAGTAGTCAATCGTTAATTGAAATTACCACTTTTTTAACATGTCAGTGCATGGTTACTTCTGAGACTCTATTTACATCGGCCGCCATTATGTCGATAAAATCTTTCGGAACCTATTAATCATAATGTCACGTACTTGTTCATTTGAAGAAAGAGTATTGTTCTAAGATTCTAAAAAATCCGTACTGACCGTTACATAATCTGCTTGTGTAAGTTCTCAAAGAAAGCGTCTAAAATAATCTAATTTGAATTTCCTCTTGTAAATTGTTTCTTTAGGGTAAAAAAGTATTTAAATTTTCGTCTTCGATATTATTAGTTGCTTTAGACATATATGTTGTTTCTACCATACCTCAATTTAGACGCTGAAATTAAAGAGAATTATATTATTGAAAAGATCTTCATGTTCTTTGTGATAGTAAACTATTAGATTAATAATAAAAATATTAAATTCATTTTCCTGATTTCTACCCTTTGTCGCTTTGTACAGGAGGCCCAGTAATGCTGATATGTTTTATTTTATTTTTATAATCTTTATGTATTACTTTTTTACTCTGATTTATGGTTTTGTTTTGCCGTTCATTGCTTATTGTTTGCTTTTTAATTTACACCTAAGCATAGTAAAAATTTTAATTTACTATTATACAATAGAAGAGATTACACACATATGCATACATACATACATGCATATGTACATACATACATACTTCTACAGTATATATATGAATTTATTATTGTAACATTTTTCCTGTTTGATTAAAGCCTCTAATGTCGCTTAGTTATGCGTTTTTAATGATTCTTTGTGAACATTTATTCTTAAACATTTGTCATAGTAGTCTCGTGAAAAGTAGTATACTGAATCATCATTTGACAATTTGAGGATTTCATAGTAACATCCGATTGCCTTTCCTCTAAGGCAGGGTGAACTATAATAGTCATCGTATTGTATTTTCTTTGAATAAAGTTTGCAACATTTGAAAGGGAGAAATCAATATTGTATTGTAGAAATAATTATGTTTTCCACTATATTTTTTTCAGTCTAATGTTCTTTTCAGTCTAAGATGAAAATGTCCATAAATCAACATGCTGCTTTTGAAAAACGTATTTATTATTGTTTTATTTTTTCTATTTATATAAAGCCTCTAATGTCGCTTAGTTATGCGCTTTTAATGATTCTTTGTGAACATTTGTTCTTATACATTTGTCACAGTAGTCTCATGAAAAGTAGTATACTGAATCATCATTTGACAATTTGAGGATTTCATGGTAACATCCGATTGCCTTTTCTCTACGACTGAGCGAATTACAACAGTCATCGTATTGCAATTTCTTCGAATAAAGTTTGCAACATTTGAAAGGAAGAAACTAAAGCAGTGTTGACTAATAGCATATATTGTTTCCAGCTCTATACTTTCTGTATTGTAAAAATAATGTTCATGTTTTCCACTATATTTTTTAATCTGTGCACGTGTTCTTTTCAGTCAAAGATAAAAATGTAGTCCATAAATCAACATTCTGCTTATGTAAAATGTTTCAACGTGTTAACTGGCATACTGTATTATTATTAATCTTTCAGGATTAAACGAAAATTTTACGGGCTCCTCAAACAATATTAGACCTCTGTCACTAAGCTGTTATTTCCATTTAGCCCATATTTTGTTAATTAGAGGTGGTCCTGGCAGATGAGCATATTTTATTTGTGTGCAGTTTTATGTAGTATAGTAAAACTGATGATGATAAAAACATCAATGATATTTCTTCTTCATTTTGGTTTTGCAAATGAATAAAATCCATTGCACTGTTATTTCATGATATTTGTTATATATGTATATTGTACTATTGAACATATTTTAAAGTATTACTTGCTGTATAGTACATATTTAGACATGTGCCTTGTTATTTTTATTTACTGTAGTTTTATTTAGAACTTTTTATAAAAAATACTTTTTTGTATATAATACCGTTTGCATTTAGTAAAATATATTACTTAATATTTAAAAGGCAACAGTGTAGTCTATTGAACAAAAGATTTTGTGTATATAATGTCATTATAACGAGTTAAATTGGGTAATTTCAATTACTATATGGAAAGATAACCCCCAAAAACTTATGAAACATTTTAAACGCTGAATGTACCTCATTATATAACACTAAATTATATGAATATTGCGTTATTAAAAAAATTGCCTATCTGGTATTAATTAGTTTATACTAATTTTATCGTTTAAATATGCTATATATACTAAAAATAACGGTATGTATATAATAATTTGCTATTAACGATGTAAAAAGATCAATATTTCGAACAATATTAAAAAACACTAATTATAATGAATTAATTTATTGCGTGAATAGGAAATTAAAAGAAATCATAGATACTCAATTGTATTGCCATGCAATTTGTGATTTAAATGATTTGTATTGACGCAATTAATTGTATTAGCGTACGTTATTAACTTTTGCCTAAGACTACATATTCTACACTTTTAAACTTATTTATAACCTTATTTTTTATTAGGATTTTATAATAATAACCCGGTAAACAGAAGTTATAACGTTGTATAACGTTTAGGTATAAATATCTATCTTAAGTGACACGCTCATAATTGCTTCCGTAGATACATTATTGTTGGTTATATATAGGTAAATGTCTCATTTTATGTATTATACGTCCTTATATAACATATTCAAAGTCAAAGTGTATATCAAGTTATTTTTTCAATATGAAGTGGTATTTTGATGACAAAGTAGTCATAGGGCCGGGAGGTACTCACGTGCATTTATATATTTATGTGAAGTGTACCTAATATTGTCATTCATTATGTATATATCTTACATATATTTTCACCTTTTAAATGTGAACATTTTGATGCGCTTTATATATATATAAGCATCTTTATGTCGTTTATATAAATATCGAAGTAACCAAATATGCACATGTATAATCACGTTTAAAGAACGTTTGATACTTTAGGCTGGAAACGACTATAATTGTATATGATATACCCATACATATATTAGAAATTATATATATATCATAAAATTATTTTGCTTATAGTTTGTTTTAAATATGTATGGTTATATGTAATTCATATTAACCATAGATACGTTAATTTAATGGAATTTAACAATAATTAATTTAAAAAGCGTTTGTGTAAATATATACAGTTCATCTATATAGCCTACACATTAATGAGCTATATATACTAATATGATTATTATAATGTATACTATTTTATTAGAATCGGATTCTAATACAATAATGCCAGTGGTGAATAGTAAGTAACTTAATAGTAGGTACATACATAAATAAACAAGCACAAGTTAACAGTGTTCAATTAGGAAAGATATAAAATTCTTCAGATTCGATCGATATCTACTTCTGTCATTTGGGAGTTCCTGTCATAAATTTGTACTGAAAAACTTTACTTTTTTGATACCTAAAGCTTCTAAAATCATCTGTCATATGGGTACCCTATAGTGCCTGTAATATGGGTAAACCTGTCATAACTTGTGACCCAAGGGTACCTCTGATAATTTTTTAAGATGCAAAATCGAACTATGTAACCTTAAATTAATCGTAAACAAACTTGACCTTGTTTAAATCGGTCAATGAAAAGCCATAACAACCTCGATTATGATTGATTAATTATTGATTGGCTCATGAAACCTTAAACTTAAAATCCCAACTCTGTATGTACCAGAAAACGGCATTGACCTAGTTAAAATCGGCCAATAGGAACACGATATATGACATGGGCCAAGGGCTGGACCGGAGGGGGCTGATACAGAGGTGCTCTTTCCATACTATTTTCAAAATCTTTAAAAACTTTTAAATTATTTTTTGTAAGAGATTCTTCTTTTAAATCATTTAAAAATTACGTTTGGTGGGAGATTTTCATTTTTATATTTTATTCAATCATCGATCCATTAATATAAACCTTTTATAAAAAACTTTATTTTTTGTCATTTTTAATTGTTATGTTGATAAAGATTCAGAATGTTCACCTAAACTTGTTAAAACGAATCTTAAATGATCTTTAAATTCTAAACTTCCATATTGAAATGAAATATATTCTTCTGTTATTTTTGTTAATAACTTTAATATTTTATATTCTGATTGTGTTTATGCTAATTCTAATATACAGTATATAAATTTGAATCATATCTTGAAAGATGATTGTAGAAAAAAAAATTAAAATATATTATTCAAAAGCATTACAACTACGTATTAGAAGATGCTCCTCTATATATATCTTCCATCTCAATTACAATATTCCCGTACTTTTTTACGTCCATTTTCTAACGTTTTCTCATAAATATCACAAGTAATAAGTAAGCACTAAGCGCAGAGCCTGTATAAACAGCGGAGAGACAGAGCACTACCGGTTTCGAGCTATTCAGCTCTCATCATAAATAGTAATGAATTATGTAGCCAATTCGCTAGAGTAAAACAATACGAAAAAACTTTTTCTCCTAATAAATGCATTTCTTATTGCATATATATATAACTAATTGTTTTTGAAAGTTTTTTAAATTATAACAGGTAGTCGTTCATTTAAATTGTTTTCTTTCTTCGTATGTTAATTTCATTATAAATATATGTATTTAATCCATTTATGATAATTTTGCTTATAAAGCGTTTTTTCTATTTTATCTATCTGGTTTAATAATGTATTAGTTTATGCAATCTAATTCACTTGCGACTTAAATTTCTTCCTTTTTTAACAAAATATTCAATATAATTTATGATAATTAAAAAATTACAATCAAATTATATATAAATACAATAATATGAAGTAGGTATTTGTTATATTTTTGTTCCAAATTTTGTTTCATTTAATTAATCTTATAATTATTAGCTTTAAAAGCAGCATAAATATCTACACGTTTATTTTTATATTTATGAACACAATGAGAAAATGAAATATTTTTGCATCTCTATTTTCCCTTAATTCCGTTGTTGGCATTATTTGCTTATTTAAAGCATTTTTATTTATGATTTCTTATGTTTCAGATTTAGAAAATGAATAAAAACATTAAAATAAATACAAATTATTTTAAATTTGCTTGAATGTTTGTTTAGCACAATAATGATTTTTATAATAGAATAAATTAATTGTGTTCCCATATCTATTTTGACTTTTTTGAGATAAAATTACCGGACCAGAAGAAGTCATAGACAAAACATCGAAATATTTTTTTATTATGTTTCTAAAAAATCCACATTTTCAATTTCAATTGAAAAATTCATCAAAAAAACTATTAATATAGAATATATTTAATAGATAATCTTTATAATTGTTGCCTGAGGTGTAAAAGTGCTAAAACAGACCACAAAATTATTTATTATCATTATTTATACATTTATTAAATATTTTTATTTAATGACATTTTAATATAAGTTCCTCTTCGTAAATTCCATTCAGTAGATACTAACTATATACTTATAAGTTCTTTATGCAGCTTAGTGGAGTATTATAGTGCTATTATTTAAGAGTAGAACGTAGTTACAAAAATTATAAGCTATAGCCTACTCTTACTACTATAGTTCATCCAGAGAATATTTCACAGCAATTTTTTTCTATTGCGAATAATCCTCCGTGGTATTCTCTATGGCTCCATTATTAATATAAAAGTGCCTATAGCTAGTGCTCATTTACTAGGCAGCGTTCACGGCTCACAAGTATTTGAAAACACACCTCCGCTTACTTTATTTGAAATCTTACCGCCAGCAATTTCTTGCTCTTGGAACAGTTATTTTTTATGATACCGCTCCATGCAAGGATGGGTTAATTCCACCAGTTCGAGTTCTAATTACATGTAAGCCGAGAGTAACTTTAATCCACCCAAAATGGGCTAACCATATAAGATAAACGAGATCAATAATAATCAAACAATCATTTGGCAAATTAAAGTAACGTTTTCAGTTTTAGATACAACAATTCCTGTTATAGTTTCTGCCAAAGAAGAAGCTCTACCCACAGGTGACGATCTACAGGTGCAGTCTACATGTTTTATAGATAATGTTTACACAATTTCTAAATGTTTAAAATAAATTAATAATTTATATCATAGATGCATAAAATACGAAGTATAATATTGACAATATATGATTGACAACATAATTTTGTGTTGTTGTATATTCCTCCTCGGCAATGGTACGTTGGAAATTGGTTCCAAAAGATTTTTTTTTTTTTTTAGTAAACCATCGTTACAAATCGAACAATTCACACTCACATATTTTCAAAATCTTATGGTTGCAACAACTTTGTCAACATGTACTGATTCTGACAGAAAAATAGATCATTGTTTTGAATTGTTATTCTAATTGGCGAATAATTGGATCATGCTTTTGGTGCAATTTAGTATTAAAAGGTAATTGTTTACGACGAAGTAATGGCCGTATATCTAAATGTGTAATGCGAATGGCGGCCATCTTGGATTTTGTGATTTTGAGAAGGATCCTTGGTTTTTCAGCGTGGATCCGCTTAAAATCGGATTGAGCATACTCGAAAAGTGAACATCTTTTCCACTTATTTGCCGGACTAATAGCTATACATGTATCTTACGTTACAAATTGTTTTCCCTTAAGAGCGTCCGTCCATCTAAGAACTTTTTAAATTGCGTTGGTGAGGGAGTAAAATGTATCATATACAAAAAAATTTTGCTGTTATTATTACCGCCATACCTGATTAATGAAATATTATAAATAAAAAATGGACATATATACACAAATATATGAAACTAATTGTACTTGAAAATACTATAAAATATATAATAATATTGTATATTACATGAGTAGATATTCAATTGTTTATATTATTGTTTTCATGCATTTGAGAAATATATTTGATAATTAAAAATAAATAAGCAAGTTTTGCATAAAAAAGGTCTGTAGTTGACACTTGAGTATGGTTGATAGTCGTCGAGTTGGCTGTAACTAACTGATATTTTTATGCAACTGAATTTAGTAGTACTACTATGTTAATTATTACTACTACTTAGTCAGTAGCTACTAAATTGTTAGATACTTGCTACTAGAGTATGCAACAGGCCTTCAGTAGGTTCTAGTTTACTACTAGCTTCTAGTAGTTAACATACAGTCATTAATTAAAGTTTTTTTTAATAAGAGACGTTCAGTCACGATCATGATAATAAATAGTATAATATACTTTTAATTAAATAAGAAAATATTGCTTAAAAATCTTTATTTACCTTATAATAGTGCATGTCATGGTTTTAACAAGTAATCGAAAATATTAAAATCAATTAAGACAGCATAGTAAAATGAAAGACATTTAAATCACTTTAAACGCCTGAAAAATAAAAGCAGTAGTGCATCTAAATCATTCATATCACAGTCCAATGTAACACTAAAAATAAAACATTACCGCACGAAATATCAACATAGTTCGCTGAGGTATAATCAATTGTACCAATCAAAACACACGAAAATTCACAAGGGTTCAAACATTTATTTCTACAAAATAGTATAAGTTTTATAAGTGTTAAAATAAAATAACAAAAAATGAAATACTTTACTGTATGATTGAAAAATCGGAATAAAAGATTCTAAAAATGTGTTGCAGAATGTGTTAAGATTCGTAAGGAAATGCAAAATGGAGATCACAAAAAGAAATCAACGAAAGCTAGCTAAGGTGACTTTGGAAGACTTCGATATACACTGCTCTTCTATAGAAATATACATATTAGCAATGTATTAAAAAATGACTAAATCTGCTTAAAAATATACTAAATTCAAAATAAAAGATGCAACGAACAAAAAATAGGTGTACAAACATATTTATGGTGTGAGTTACATATTTAAATAATGAGAACCTGTTCAAATTCATATTCGCCTATTCAAAACATACCAAACAAGTTTGTTATAAGAATACAATAAAATATGACTAGATAATATTATAATGAAATGTTGCAAAATAAACAGTTAAATAAAGTTCATAAATGATAAGTAACAGATATCATAAAAGAGGCACATAGCTGTTATTGAGTGGATAGAGAGGCAGTAAGGAGGGGGGAGGTGTGTAGAGAGGATGGGGTGTTAAGAGAGCTCAATTAAGCAGTAAGAATAAAGATACAAGGAAAGCACGAGAGGGTTTGAATGGAATATTTAGCAAATTCGTAGGTAAGTGCAAATTGGGTCCGGGTCAGACTAAATAACCGAATTCAATAAGCAATAGTAAACAGAATGTTCCACATAATGTAGACTAAATAAAGAACCTGTAGGTTCCGCGAAATAAAAAAAATATTGAAAATATTAAAACATCAGAATACTGATCAAGTATCACACATATAAAATGGATTAAGTATTGTAAGAGGTAAACCATTAATTGCTTAGCATCGCCAAAAATTTAGTGTATAGCTATAAAGTATCACTTACTACAGCAGAAGTTTTACAAATTGTTTAAAACACCACACGTATCACTGTATGAACTAAACATAACATATAACGGTATGAGTATTCTCAATGAGAATTGTTACATCGAAAACGTACATGATTTACCTAACTATTGCATTTAATCGGGTTTACCAAGGTGCCTAAATTTGAAACAGTTGAACAAATAATTTTTTTAAATGTTTTATATAATCTTCTAATATTTATGAGACTCAACGTATTTACTATATTCTAGCGTATTTTATTTAATTTATGCGCATTATTTAAATTAACTCTATTGAAATATAAATTCAATTTATGAAACATGTAATACATTTTTTGGTTGGAAGTAATGAAATATTGGATGTTTAATATGTCTAGTTCAATGTTGTAATATTTGTAACGAGCTTACGTTAGCTTTTCGCGGAACAAACAGGTTCAAATGAATAATAATGCCAATACCAGTCAGTTCTAATTGACATGCTTAACATCGCCGGAAGGTCTAGGTTTTGCACACCGCCGTTGAAGAGAGGCAACAGGGAGACCTTGAAGAATGAATATAATCATAACAGTCATGTTGTCACAGCCAATGTAGCCATTGCTAGTGTCGGGAGCGAGGCAATGCATCATCAGGTTTTCACAGATCTGGAGATATTAGGACAATCAATGTACGAGAAAGAGAAAAAGAGTGAGATATCGGGGTATCCTAATGTGAATCTCATTGGGAAAAAGTTTACGTATATAATTTGACATAGGTGTATAATTTTTTATACTAAACAAGTATTTTAGGTAAAAAACAAGCACCGATAAAACGACGAATTACACAAAAATTATCGATATTTAAAGAAATTAATAGAATTGTATGTATTTTATGTAGCGACTGAAGTTGTAAGTCTCTCATTACAGTAGAATACATAACCGCATATTATAGATCGAAATCGACGTTATATTAGAAATGTTTGGTTTGCAATTTATAACTAATACTATAAAGTATAGAATCAAACTTTATTTCGCTAATTTTTTTAACCTATAGGTAAGAATAACGCAACATACCTTCTAAAGGTATAACAATGAACCATACATAAGCCTTCAAACCAATAAAAAAGAAAGATGCAAATAAATGCATACAAAACATTCTATTAAAATAGCGTAATACTAGATTTTTAACAGCCTTTTTAAGTACTAGATTTAATTAACAAATATTCAACATACATAATTTAAATCGGAAAGATACTACTGTCATAAATGAATAAACAATTACATATTAATAAAAATCATTGCTATATTGTTTTGAAATATTACGAATCTGCGTATTTATGAATGTATCGTTATCACTTCATCATGTGCAAAATAAATTACTCTTATTATATGGATTATATTGATATTATATTACTAAAACAACACAACAACTTTAAAATTAAGTTGTAATAATCCTATTTGTAAATTAATATAAACCACGCATATTAAACTTTGGGACAGTTGTATTTATAATGAAAATTTGAAAATATTATACAAATAGAGCAAAGCAAAAGCGACATTTTTTTAAACATAATATCAAGATGTTAATTAAACAAACAATCAAAGAAATATGTAAAAGTAAAATACATTTTAAATTTGTGATACAATAAATAAATAATTACAAATAAACTTATCATAGATATTATTGATATAACATCATACAGACAACTGATATAATTATTTCATATATAATATACCAAGTTATTCATATTAAAACATGTCCTAAAACATACTCTGTCGGGAGCTTGACCTTTGGCGATTCTTTCTCTAATAAAGTCCACAACATCCTGATTGGTCATAACGTCCCAAATGCCATCGCATGCCAAGATAATAAACTCAAAGTCGGAAGTCAAGTCAAGCGTTACTACTTCTGGGTTGGCTATTAATGTCAAATATAGAATGGATATATTATTCATAATAAACATGGAAAATAACAAGTAATACATTGTTCAAATTGTAAACGACATTTTTATATTGGATTGTCCCGGTTCAGTTTCGATTTTAAAAATTTTATAAAATTCTTTTATGCCAATTAAAATTGTTGAACAACATTTTAAACAAATAATGAAACAGTTTGCAAACTTTAATTAAATAATAATAAAAAAATTCTGGAAAAATTATTAAACAAATATATAATATTAATAAACTATATAGTCCCAGTTTCATCACTCCTTCATCACAGTATGGAGAAAAGAATACCTGTCCTATTGTACATTTTATAAAATATTATAATGTTATATTGTATAGATAACTATATTAATTATATCTATTTTAAAATAAATATGAGCAAAATTATAAAGAAAATATTGAAAATAAAGATATGCACAATAGAAGAATCAATAGAAAAAAAGACTAGAAAAATTACAGAAATAAAATAAATTAGAACTAACAATAAACGTATTTATATAGATCCCCCCCATCTAATCTATATGTAGCCCATCTGGTTCAAGACATATAAATTTACATATATGTATTCCTCTTATTATTGGCGGCGTTGTTGGGTGGTCTAATTTTTATTAATTTTAATAACTTGAATTTTAATATCATTAAGTTCGTGGAGAATTTTGGCGTTTAGCGCGTACGCGTTAAATTTGCAGTTTATTTTTTTTTACAATTTGGCAGAATAAGTAGTCAAATTACCGATGAACAAAGAGAGCCTACTTGTAAATAAATGTACAATATTCAGTTCGTTACCTGTTATTACTTGTTCTTCAGGTGACTTCTGGTAATTCCGCTTGAAACTGAAATCACCGAGTGCGCGAGAGAGAGCCAAATTACCTTTGATGAAAAGTAAGAAAATGTTAAACTCATATATACATGGTATTTAATTAATTGTAATTTCAACATAATATCTTAAAATATTCAGAACATATATTTAAAATTTATTCGATTTGAGAAGGGTAAAATAGAGAATAAAAACATGTAAAATTCTTTAGTTGCTTATTTAGTAATAGATTTACACTAAAAAAATATGTGATTTTAAGTAATACGAAAAAATTAAATAATAGTATAGCATGTATATTTGTATTACGTTCACTGAGTCAGCTCAGTGGAAACATTAAACCTCAAATTACGGTGGCGTATTAATTATACCTTACAAGTAAATTTATTGAGTTATCACTTTGCTACTAGTCGACAGATTAATTAATTATTCTTCACGTGATTTTATCCAGTCACTGATCTCTGTAAAACGATATAAAAAAATTAAACACACTGTTCGGAGTTGATATTTTAATTGGACAAACAAAAATATAAATGTTATTTACGGTAGGGTTTTTTTTACCCCAAACCACATTTACATATTTTATGAATACATGTTAAAATATAACTTACATAAATACATTAAAGTATAACATGTATGACGTTTAAGTATCGAATTAAGTATAACTTACATAAATAGGTACATAATGTTCAAATATAACTTACATAAATTCATAATTCATTCATAGTGTCAGTTATGAGCACAATTTTCGCATTATAATATAGCATGACTTAGACTCATAGTACCGAGGGTGTACACTGGTAAATAGAACAAAAGCAATATATGCACATCAGTCCAGCATGTTGGCAAACATTGCGAAAGGTCAGCGATTCGTTTTCCGCTTACAACTGTAGTACCCTACTATCTGATCCAATGTATCCACGCCACCCTTACGACTCCTATAGCCAATTATAAATTATTTTCGGCTTCTGTTGAATATCCTAAGTGTTCTGTTGATCAAGGTTGCCACACTTATAAGAATATCATTTTCCCGGTTTTTTAAGAACTTTTCTCTTGATATTTAAGAACTTTTTGCCCAAAATATAATTTTATAATGTAGGTTTAAAAAAAGTATATACAGAATATATTAATTATATAATATTAATATAGTAGATTATTATTATACAACAAGTTTAGAAAACACAGATGGAACGAATTATAACATTGAAAGAGCTTTTTCACATTCTGATAGTGTTTTATGTAAAGTGCACAAATAGTATTTTTTTATTCTTCCTTCTTTTCGTAGAGCGTTTGATTTTGTTATCATACTTAGAGGATTCTTTGATTTTTCAGAAAGTCCATTTTTCATTCAGAAGTCCATCTGCAAATTTGGATGTTCGCTCGATCTCTGACTTGATTTTCACAATCTCTTCTTATTTTCTTTTTCTGTCACTGGATGTCTCCTGTGCTGCTTTAGTTTTTTTTATATCTTCAAGATAGGTACCATAACGTGTGCATGCAGCTGATGTAGACTGAAGTAACTTCTGATTGATTATGATGTTGTTGTAGTTGGTTGGTTGGTTCAGGCGGGATCCCAGTCAGGGAAGCCGAAGCCTCCGCAGATACGAGGCCACCGCCACGGGGTCCTCCGCCAATACGGCCAAGGGAGGCCTCCCCATCCCGAACACCCGCA